>JAVXUO010000750.1:0-244800 GCA_033065855.1 Escallonia rubra
ATTATTTTGTTTGGATGACGTTTTTGGTTGTTTGGGGTCCTCAAATTCTTTAGACTCGATGCTCGTTGTGGTGCCCATTTATTTTTCCTGCCCACTTCTATTCACATGTACCATCATTCTAGTAAGTAGTAATTGTTCTCTCTTTTTTGTCGCTTTCTTGTTTTCGTTCCCACTTCACCTTCATCTATTTTTCCATATCCAGCTAATTGAGCTTAAGAAACCAAAAGCATGTTTAGTAGTCCTTAATTGCAACAGCCGCATCACATACATATGACCACAAATTAGACAAAAACATATTTGATCACAACAAGAAATTCTACTCTATTTAGACAGCTAAAATCGCATCTATTCCATCTATTGCATGAACTTGTGGAATCCATGAAAATGAAAAATGCATATTGATTCCACTTATGAACTAAACCACTTCATGACAATTGGTAACAGTTTCAAAATTCTTTACCACAAGTTAAAAGGCGGAGGAGAAATATTGGTTTCCCAAATTGAAATACGCACTTGCAAAAAGAGAAATAGAAGGATGTTTAATTGGGTGTACAAGTTGAAGCCTTTGTGAAGGAGAGATGTACCACTAAAGTTGGGTTGGTTTTAAACAAATGCTTGAGAAATCCAACCTCCTTTAATTTTCAAAGCTCAACGCTGATCAGCTTGTAGGGACTTATATAGCAATATAAAAAACTACGTACACTAATGTACAGAAAGCCCAATAATATTAAACGAGTTTGGCCAATTAACCCTTCTTTATTTGCAGATGTTAGTATATATTGTAGACGACATCATTTCCCCGTTCTGGCCTATGACTGACTGAAGTTAGCCATACATTGTCTAAAACAGGGTATATTTGCAGACGCATGAATTACAGTCAACCTACTCTGTCTGCACAACTTGGAAAGAGTCTCCATAATATGATTGACCTAAAACAGCTCAGTTCAAGTGTTAAAGCTGCAAACTTGCAGTCTCCAAGTATGATGATCTACTCTACCAAGAGAGCTACATTCGCATCCAGGCCTCCAGCTTTCGAAAAAATTTCCGGTATAATCCATGCCACCTTTAAAGCAAACGTCCAGAAAAGGGGAAAGGAAAAACAATGAGTGTGCAAATTAAAATATAGTACTTCAAAAAGAGAAGACACAACAATATGTGCTTGTGTGTGTCCTCATGTATGTGTACACACGCGGGCCCCTGTGTGGGTGCTGTGTGGGTGTGTGTTTGTGAGCTAGAGGTACACCATGACTCTTGGGGTGTCAATGGCAAAATGGTTGAGTAAAGGCAATGATCAAAACGGCGCACTGCAGGAAGCAAAGAATTCTGAAACAGCAGCCCTACCAGAAATAGAAGACACGGGCAAACAAGATTGGGTCAAGGATTTCTTTGGGGGGTTGAGATAGTCCTGGTTTAGGGCAAATTAACTAGTCAAATTAGGCACATCCTGGTACTTAGTAGGAACATAAATGTGGAAGGCTAAATCTTACAACCCTATTCTGAGGGAGGTATCCGCACTATCACCACTTATAACGATACCATAACTAAAGGCACTTGCATTTTAATATAGAACAGAGCTAGTAGCTAGACATGCTGTGCCCAAAAAATTTTTACTTGGGATGGACTACATAATTGGACACAGAAATTGGGATGAGAAAAATGAGATTAACAACATGAACCAGAAGGCTTTAGCAAAAGACCTTACCCAGCTGCGATAAAGATTCACTAAAACATAGGGATTCCCTGAAGTAACCGACACTTCGATTGTATGATGGCAGCATGCCCATGCTTTAGCAAAGGACCTTCCCACATTGCTGAAACCTCCCCTCATTACAGCTGTATGATACGAGGAAAGGCTGAATGTATTGTGAGAACTAATTAAGGCTCCAATAGCTCCGGAGGTCAGGGCACAGCAAGCTTCATGATAGAGAGTCAGAGGCCTTCCATCATTGGCAGCTCCTTCCACCTTTTGTGTCAGAATCCTAGAAGAACAAAGGGCATAAGTTGCTACATGCAAAACATCTAAAAAAACAGACAACTTATACGTAACACTAAATCAACTACAAGTATTTGACGAAACTTTAGACTCGTCACTCAGCAGTTCTAGGCTAATTGTTTCACTAATTTACTTGGTAAATTCCCGCTTAAAAAGAAGAATATAATTGTTTTCAAAACTTTTGTAATTTAAAGAGCGGTGTACCACATACTGATAAAGTTGGTGTAAACCGCAGGAATGATACCCAAATTCTATTGTTATATGAGCTTCCAGAAACTTCTTGACCTTGTGTTTACCTGGTTTATACGTATTACGTCCGTTTCTCCCATATTATGGAGAAGGGGCATCATGAAATCTCACTTTAGCATACATCAGAAGACCTGGGGCTTAAAGATGCAATCTCATGCGCACGTCAGTTTGAAAATTCAGTCAAGCAATGCACTTCTATGCAAAACTGAGTCTTGACACCTAAAAGCAAAAGCAATAGAGAAGCTGTTTCCGCATGCTTCAAGAAAATTGTCCAATTATTTCCTCATCTGCCCCTCTTTCCATATCTTCTCACAAGCCCTCTCATCTCATCTCTGCCATATTTTAAAGAAGCAATGCAACACATGATGAACCATCTCCTCTTTCTATATCATCTATCATTGACCATACTAACCCCTCTTTTGTCATCATTACAGACCACCAATGGACTGCTATCACCAAACCATCCAACCAAAACACCGGATACCCCAACTATGTAGATGCAGCATGCACCCAACCACCACTGACAGTCATAGCCACCATCAAGTTCCAATACCACCCCAGATCGAGCAGCCACAGATGATTTAATACTTGATTGCTTGTCCATCAAAACCTAATAGGTTCCAGTCAAGACCAGCATCTAAGCAAACCCCAACAAATTGATGCCTTCGCATTAAGCCCCATGGTCATGCGACGCATCTTCTTGCCAAAAACTCAGAGAGGGCAATTCCTTGCTAAATGTACGAACATGGTAGAGGCTGAGATTGAGTCGCAGGGAAAACACGATGGTACACACTTTTGGAGGAAAGAGGGAGAGGGGCAATTAAGGCATCATAGGGACAATTTTTTCCAACGGTGCGGAAATAGCTGCACAGAAAAAATGCCATTAAACAAGTAGACTTGTCCTTGCTTAGTTTCAGGACGTATTAAGGAGAAATAGAAAGCTAATAGACATCAAAACTTTATGTTTGTCAAAGTTAACCTTGAATAAGCAGACCACAACCAGAAATACTGGTTGCTCTTAGTCTCTGGTCTAGGAAAAAAGTGTAAAATAGAAAACATGCATAGCATGTATGGAGCACTTTTCTGTGTATTTCTCATCACATTTTCAGAAAGATACAAAATTGGCACTCCTCTAAAGCATATAAATTATAATGTTTTTAATAAGTATAATGGGAGCAGGTGACTGTGTATATAATGGCAGTTTATCCCCATGAGCCTTAGACAACTTGCCTAGAGCTAGCCCAAATATTCACTTTCCTCATACATGTATACATACTTATATAGGGAGCTGATCAATTAACACCGCTGGCAACTTAAGCTAAGTTTCCAATAATATCTGACCTTCCTTCCATTCCATCACGGATGAACGAGTCAGATCTATTTTTTCTTTTTCCAAAGCAAACTTCACCGTCCGCTACATATCTGCCTGCTACTTATGTGCTACATTATGTAGCGGACAGTGAAGTTTACTATTTGCCTAAGAATCCCTCCGACTCCTTAAAATCCTCTGTGGCATTTTGTTCATAATCCTCGTCCACTCCATAATGTTGTGGATGACGGTTTTTAAAAAAAAAAAAAGAAGTTCGATGTGGTCCATCCGTCCACGATGGATGGACGACCAGATCGTGTTGGCAACTTGGCTTAAGTTGCCTGCGGAGCCAAGGGATCACGTCACATATATATATGTATACTAGAGGTGGCAAATTGGGTGGGTGGGTTGGGCTTGAGTGTGAATAAAATGGTATAGATGGGGTCACTAACCATATCAACCCATTTATTTATGGGTTAAATGGGTCATGCCTTTAATGGGTTGGTTTCACCCGTTAGTCCAAAAATGACCCATATCTAGTTCACAGGTAAATAATCTTGACTCTCTCCTCCTCATCTTCATCATCACCCGCCACCAGCAACTGCCGCCGCACCGACAACCATCGCCACTGCCACACCAACAACCACCACATTAGCCAACCGCAACAACCCCGTCACACTGCTACCACCATCCAATTGAGAAAACCCACCATAGCCCCACTGCGAAACCTGAATATCACCACCGTTATAGCCCTACCGCACTGCTATGACAACCACCACCTATACCATGTTGAACGCCACCACAGCTCCTCGGCATACCAGAATATCCATAGCCCCATAGCACTGCTACCGCCAACTACCACCACCACTCTGGATGCCACTGTAACTGCCACCATTTGAGCCTCCATCAGTTTTTTGGAGATCATCCTTACCCTCAAAACCCAGATTTACTATAGATCTGAGCCAAGCTGGCTCTGATTTATGAAACTAGCTCGAGGTCTTCGCTGGAACTTGTCAAAGATTACCTCTAAACCGCTCGAGGTCTTCTGGAGTGAGGGTGGCGCTTGGTTATGCATGGCATGTTGATTCTTATGGTGGCGATGGTCGGAAAAAGATGACGACGACGGAGTGTTGTCGGCTTCGTGCATGCGGCGATGGCAGATGGTCGCGATGCTGTAGCTGGTTCGTTGGTCATAGCTAAGAGTTTTAGAAGAATTAATTTATATGATTTAATGGACACCCACTTAGAAACCATTTAAACCCGTGGTTTATTGGGTTTCAAAAGTACAGACCCATTAAGACACAATTGTTAAATGGATAGGTTTGGTGTTTTTTAAATGGGTGGGTGTGGGCGGATAAATGGATTTAGGCTGATATTGACACCCCTAATGTATATATGTAAACTATGTTACATGGACTCTTCAGAATATTGAAAGTACCCGTATCGGACACTCGACACTTGGACTTAGGTATGAGAAATGTGTCCGACACATCTCATAAGATATGCCACTATGAGCATTATCTTATAGTGTTTCTTTTTGGTTATTATTTTGAGATGAGTCAAGTTCTCAATTAAAACCAAGTGCAATACATAAAACACCGTTTTACCTTAGGAATAACTAAATGTATTAATATGTATGAAAAATTTGTCGTGTCCCTGTGTCTTATGAATTAAAAATTAGACGAATCCGACACTTGGGCACGTGTCTGACCCGGACTTCATACCGAGTCCATATAACATAGATGTAAAATAGGATTCCTAGGGTTTTCAACATTTTGATGAGATGGTTTTTTCCTTTGGATAGATTGCCGACATTTTGGAATTATCTCGTATCTAAAAGGCCTTCACCCCATCATTCTCTAATATTTTGGTCTAAATATAAATTTACGGTAAGAGAATCATGATCAGCTTCAAAGTCTTAAGACTTAAGGATGTCAGAGAATGCTTAAGTCGGTTGGCAAGAACACAACCAAGGTGGACCTGGTTGATAAGTCCATACTCGTGCCTCATTTTGTTGATGGTTGTTGTCATTTTATTTGAATAGATCTCTTTCCACCCTGGACACATGCCCTTTCTTCTTGGGGGCTCGATTTCATTGTCTTCGTAAAAACATTTATCAGATTCTATATAACCTAGACCAGCTCCAAAAAGAAAGGAATGGGAAATATATATTGCTGCTACCTTTTTCTTCAGATTCCCTTCGAAGTTTGAACTTTACAAGAACACCTGGATTAAAAGCCCAAGGTATTTGAACAAATAACATGCAGTTGGCAGCTTTGATATATCTTTTCTAGACTTCTTTTTTGTACACAGAGCATTTTTTAGAAAAATATCAAGTATTTGAATGTGGATAAAAAAGATAGGAAATAACACAATGCTGTGCAATTTCTAGACCATTAATTAAACTAATTCAATATGATCATTAAGAAGATAAAAGGAATAACGAAACTCAATATAGGGAGAGAGCAAGAACTAACTAGCATATTTTGTTAAACTGTCTAACCACAACTTCTGAACTCTCTATGTAAGACACAAGGATACTCACTCGAACAATCCAAATCGCGCTGTTGCATATGTAAATTCAACGAGGATCAAAGCTGGCAGAATCTGCTCAACGAAACTGGTGTTAGACAAAAGTGGCCAATGAATGAACTCTAAAGATCAAAGTATCTAACCAAGAGAAAGTTAACAAAAGTCAAACGCGAGACATCTAAATAAAGCTCATCATAGTGACAAAAAGTAGAGTGCAGATATAAAGTTAAGGAAAATGTCAATCGTTAGATGGAACCTTCAACCAATATATGGGCATGAGCAAGAAGAATGACGGAAGAGCAGCAAAAGAAATTAGATGTTCTGAACAATATCAGAGCAGGGATTCCATTAACCATAGCTTGATAGGTGTCGAAAAGTATATCCGCAATATGCATCTCTTTGAGTTTCTTTAGATCATCGGTCTACGTTTCAACCATACTACTTTTTAGGATAACTAGGTGCACATAGGTTGGAAAAAAAAAAAACTAATTTCCTAAGCAACATGCCATTTCAAGTTTAAAGAAGAAAAGCAGGCGCTTTAGAAGGCCCGCTGTGAGAGAGAATAGACTCATTCTGTAGGAATCCTTATCTAATGATGGACAATGATCGACTTCGCACCCTTAGTTCGTAGAGCTTGCTGGGAAAAACATGACTGCTTGTGCTGGCCAGGTGAGTTTATGCTAGTATAGAAACTTTCGGAGGCTGGCTTCATTATAGCACTTTCTACATGAGCTGTTGATTTCTCACAGAAACTATCTTCAGTTCATGCCATTTGCAGTAGTTGCCTGCTCTCACTATGAAATATTATAGCTACAGTGCAGATAAAAGTCCTCGGACGACAAGTCTTCTCACTGCACTTACCTCCTTTCTGTACTAATATCGTATCAAAGATCTGCCCCACCCCGCCAGGGCGGGAAAGTGGAGGTGAGGTACGATTTAGTAGTTTACAACTGTTAAAGAGGGTTTCAATGTTTGGAGTTGCAAAACGTGCTCAATTGAAGGAACTGAAATGAAAAACCATTATATCCAGTTGCAATACAGAATTTACCAGTTTCTTAACCAGTAAGTTCAATCTACGAAAGACAAGATGTGAGCATGTGCTACAGAAAGTGGTAACATGGTATGCACTTGCCACACAAAAACATAATACCCGCATTAAAAGCTGTACATTACTCTGGCACTTAGAAATTCTTATTCACAAACCACAAAACACTCAACAAACATTTAGTGCTCCGTCCGTTTCAAAATTTCGTCCCATTTGCAATTTCTACGATTCTAGGATATAATACAAACGTGTAAACAGTTGACTGAAGCCAAGTAGTCATTATAGATCAAATTAGTTTGACAAATCAAACTAGGACAAGATAAACAAATAGAATTAACATTTATGTGTTCTAACTTCTATAGTAAGTTGCAAAAAATTCAAAGGGGACAAAAGTATGAAACAGAGGGAGTAACACTAATGTTGGGTGCAAAACATGGATATGAAATCAACAAAACCTGAATTGATAACAAGGAAAAGGGAATTATTCACAAACACAAACCATTAAACAAATATTACTACTTATCGGAGGCGTGCATAGGCACAAGGCACAGCCCGGCGCACCACTTGCGTCTTGCCTAGGCCTAGGCGTAGCGCGTTCAAGGAGGCGCATGCCTCTTGCCCCCAAGCGTCCAGGCACAAGGCGCATAGCAGTGGTGGAGGCACCTAAGAAGGTGCATGAAATGGAGCCCTTGGATATGCTGTTGTGCCTTCACGTGGAGGGTCCATTTTTCTTCCAGATTTTCTTTCTTTTTTAGCTCCAAGTCCAACGAATTCATTTTCTAAAGTCTAAAACCTGACTCCAGAATCCCCGAATCAATCTCACACTCTTACTTCTCCCTCGCCACTGGTCCTATCCCCTACTCCAGTCACTTCTCCCATCGCCGCCGGCCGCCTGCTGATCCAGTCGCTGCCGCCGCTCCAGTCGCCACCGTCGCTGCTCCTCTCCGCCTCTGCTGCTCTAGTTGCCGCAGCTGCTCCACCCCACCGGTTTGTCTCTCTTTCCCTTTCTCTCTCCCTCACTCCCTCACAATCACAAGTCACTATTTCCAATCCAAGCTAATTCACAAGGAAGTCACCCTTAAGGCCATATTGATGATAGTTCATTATCTATGCTTGAAAATGATGATTATCCAAGCTAATTCCGTACGTGAAAGTTCTTCACTTCTGAACATACAACCACAAAGCAACAAAGGCCTGATCAGTGTGTGTAGATGGCTCTAAAACGTCTTTTTGCAATATTGTGAATGAGCCAGTAATCTGCTTGGACTAGTCTTGTATTACAGCGTACTTGAGCATTTTAATTTGTCCGGATCGAGAGGTTCCACTGGTTGTAACTGCTGGCTTGAAAAATGGAGCTAAATTATATTCATGACCAGCATTCTAGTCTCTTGCATGGATACGAAAGCAACAAAACCTGAATTGATAACAAGGAAAAGGCAATTATTCACAACCCAAACCATTAAACAAATATTACTACTTATCAGAGGTGTGCCTAGGCACAAGGTGCAGCTCGGCGCACCACTTGCTCCTTGCTTAGGCCTAGGCGCAGAGCATTCAAGGAGGCGCGCCTCTTGCGCCCAAGCGTCCTGGCGCAAGGCGCGTAGCAGTGGTGGAGGCACCGATGAAGGCTCATGAAATGGAGCCATTGGATATGCTGGTATGCCTTCACGTGGACGGTCCATATTTCTTCCAGATTTTCTTTCTTTTTTAGCTCCAAGTCCAACAAATTCATTTTCTAAAGTCTAAACCCGATTCCAGACTCCCCGAACCCGATTCCAGACTCTTACTGCCCCCTCGCCACTATTCCCATCCCCAACTCCAGTCGCTTTTCCCATCGCCGCCGGTCGCCTACTGATCCAGTCGCTGCCACCGCTCTAGTCGCCGCTGTCACTGCTCCTCTCTGCCTCTGCTGCTCCAGTTGCCGCAGCTGCTCTCTCTCTCTCTACCCCTCTCTACCTCACAATCACAAGTCATTATTTCCAATCCAATCCAAGCTAATCCACAAGGAAGTCACCCTTAAGGCCTTATTGATGATAGTTCATTATCTATGCTTGAAAATGCTGATTATCCAAGCTAATTCCGTACGTGAAAGTTCTTCACTTCTGAACATACAACCACAAAGCAACAAAAGGCCTGATCCGTGTGTATAGAAGGCTCTAAAACGTCTTTTTGCAGTATTGTGAATGAGCCAGTAATCTGCCTGGACTAATCTTGTATTATAGCGTACTTGAGCATTTTAATTTGTTCAGGTCGAGAGGTTCCACTGGTTATAACTGCTGGCTTGAAAAATGGAGCCAAATTTTTTTTCATGACCCGAATTTTAGTCTCTGCATTTTATCCAATTGTAAATTGTTTGTGGCTTCTTGCATTTTCTGAGCTTAATTCAAATGACAGTTGCTTTGATACAATTTCAGATTTAATTTCGTATTACTCGCCACTGCCCCAGTCCATTGAACATGCAACCTGTCTGTAGCAACTATTCTTAGCAACTGAAAATCTGTAAACTCAGTTATATATATATATATATCACCGAGTTTTTATGGTTTTAAGCAATTAGTTTTTATACTGTTTTAAAGTTTTTAGCTACTTTCAGTCTTATCATTTAACTCAATCTTAGGAATAAACCTGTCGACACTGAGTATGGAACACAAATGATCCACCTTGGAAATAAGGAGGTATGGCTGATCCAAGTGATAAAAATGCAGTCACATTGCCAAAAAGTTACAAAGAGCAGTATTTATCGACATAAGCAACACCTTTGCTGGAAGTTAAGGAATGCTTCAACATGCCGGGAGTGTCCACAACATGTACAAAACATAAAATGAAGGAATTGGTACATCCTTTAAAAGAAAAGAAGAACTGTCTAAGTTGTCCCAGATTTTGATCATGTTTTCAATGATAAAGAGGAGGACGCAGACTATGATGTAGTTAAGATATCCAGAAAGAAGGGGAGTTTCATCTACCGGGAGTTCCCGTCACCCTCTACGTAGGAATCCAAAGGCTAAGGGCTCAAAGGACGTGTACTTTATCCTGGACCCTAAAGAGGTAGTGAGAACGAGAAGGATGAAGCAATCCACAGTGTTTGAAAATGAAGAATCGAAAAAGGAGATGAGAAATCGGGCTTGTACTTGTAGTGCAATAGGAAGATTTTTTTAAGATATGGGGATTGGATTTAATATAGTGAACTTTGAAAGCTTTCCGGCTATGGTTGAGGCTATTGGGCAATATGGTCTGGTTTTAAAGCCACCAAGTTATCATCAGATGAGGGTTACCCTACTGCAAAAAGAGTTGGATAATAAGTGTAAGTTGATAAAGGACCATGAAAAAGAGCGGGAGAAAACCGGTTGTTCGATTATGTGTGATGGATGGAAGGACAAGAAAGGAAGTACCTTAATTAACATTTTTACTAATGATCCTAGAGGCAGTTTGCTTCTTGAGTCCGTTTATACTTCCGAACATTTGAAGACGGGAGACTTGATGTATGACTTGATTAAAATGACTATTAAGTATGTCGGGTCAAAGAATGTGGTTCAAGCTGTGACTGATGGTGCCGCAAACAACGTGAAGACAAGTTTGTATATTTCAACATATGGTATGGCTGACGTAACTTAAGTTTTTACAAATATACGATAATGCCAGTTAATAGAGTAGCACGATTTAATTTCTCAATTTATCAGCAATTTTGTATGATAGGCAAGTTATTGGAGCGTGGATAATTTTGGACACCGTGTGCCGCTCACTGCACAGACTTGATCTTAGAGGACATATTTAAGTTACCTAAGATGAAGTCAACATTTCAAAAGGCTATTGTATCAACTGGTTACACATATAATTGCTCGGGTGTAATAAAATTGTTAAGGAGATTTGCAAGAAGAGAGTTGCTTAGGCCAGGCAAAACGAGATTTGCAACTGCGACTATCCCTTTGTTAAGCATCCATGAAGAGAAAAATAACTTGAAAAGAACGTTTACATTCGGAAAAGTGGGCCAATAGCAAATAGCCAAAAGAGCTACAAGGCAAAAGAGAGCCAAAAATAGTATTGATGCCTTCGTTTTAGAATAATGTTGTATATATGTTAAATGTAGCATGCCCTCTTATTCAGGTACTTAAATTGGTTGATGGTGAGAAAAAACTTCTAATAGGATACATTTGCAAGGCTACGGATAAACCTAAAGATGCTATTACAAGTGCTTTTTCTAAGGGAATGAGTTAAAGCATAAAGAGGGCTATGTGATTATTGACAGTAGATGGATTGTTCAACTCTGTAGCCCTTTGCATCTAGCTGGTTATTTCTTGAACTAGGAGCTATTACTCTACCCCCGGACAGTGAGTGGTGAAACAGTTATGACGAGTTTGTATGATTGCATTCAAAGGTTGAACCATGATACGACAGTACAAGATGCAACTGACACTGAGTTGAATAAATATAAAAGAGCAGAGGGTTTATTTAGGAATTCCATGTCAAAAAGGATGAGAGATAGAAAAGCACCGGTAACACTTTTTTGTTTCACAACACTCATTATAATTGAAAAGTCACTTACTAGTTTTACAATTTTCATGTATTGAACAGCGGAATGGTGGGCTTCGTATGGGCCATCAACGCCTCACTTGCAAAAGTTTGCAATAAAGGTTTTGAGTCTCACTTGTAGTACTTCTACCTGTGAACAGAACATGAGTGTTTTTCAGCATGTATGTCCAAGTTGCAATCTAGTAATAAAGTTTTACGCCAAAATTTATATTTGTTAACTAAGCAACGACTATAAATCAAGTTGTATATTGTACTTTACAGCTTCATAGCAAGAAAAGGAATAGGCTTGAACAAAGTCGCTTGAATCATTTGGGCAGCGTTTGAAAACAGTTCCAATTTTAGTTTTTTATTTCCAAAAAAAACAAAAATCAGTTTATTATTAATTTTTTTTACAAAAAACAAATGGGTGTTTGATTACCCAGTTTTTATTTTGAGTTTTTTCTTTTGAGTGTTTGATTACCCAATTTTTATTTTGAGTTTTTTGTTTGGTGATGGTTTGTGGCGGCGGTGGTGGGGCATGGCAGTGGCAGTGGCCGGCCGGTGGCTGCCGCCCTGCCGGGGGTCGGCGGTGGATGCCGGCCTGCCGGCAGTGGTGGGCGGTGGTGGTGGTGGTCTCAAAATAAAAATCAAAACTGAAAACCCAAAACTGTAATTAAGAGTTTTCAAAATTACCAGCCCTAATTTAAAAACTGGTTTTCAAAATTGAAGGGAAAAAAAATAAAAATGGTCTGTCAAACGCGTTTATTTTCTCCGGTTTACAAACCAAGAGAAAAAACTGAAAAAATAAACGATTTCAAACAGAGCCTTGGTGTTTTTAAACTACAATAGAGTGTTAAAACCACGATACAATTTACGTGATACGACGATCCTATTCATTAGATAACATCGATGAAAGAAATTAGAGGTTGCAAGGGACGCCGAATGAAGATGCAGATGAATATGGTGACAACGTATTTGAAAGTGACCCTTTAGGTGACACGGAGCTGAACTACCATTCAAGGTCAACTGCAAAAAGTGTGAGGCCTTCATCAGATAAGGCTCCCACGTCAAGTAGATCTATTCTTTCAGTTCACCTGGTAAACAAAGATGAAATTGAGAAGAAATCTCTACCAGACTTAGCGCCTGAACGCATTGCTGCCATGGCTCCTAGCGATGACGAGGATGGTCGTGTCATGTCCCCTTAGAATTTAGTGATTTGCTACTTTTCACCGAATTTAAAAGTCTTTCAATGTTGTTTGTTGAATTATCATGTTCCGGAATTTAAAACTTTCTCTAGTGTTTGGAAGTTTGTTCATTGTCATGTTTTGGAGTCTTTTTTAGTAATTTTATTGTTTTAACGCACGAATATTCATTTATTTTTATTTTACACCTTGCTTCAGAAAGGTGCGTGCCTGCTGTACACCTAGGCTCTAGGGACCTCTTGTGCCTTAGGTGCGTCTGCGCTTTTAATGACATGGAGTATTACACCCTTTATTCCATAATTTCCATACCTTTTTTACTTTTGCAATTTTCCAGCTTGAGTAGTGACGTGTAAAACTAGATTGAACTTAAATAGTCTTACGGATCAATTAAGTACTGTTTGACGAAGTCAAAATAGTAAAAAGTCTTACAGTTCAAATTATTAACTAATCATTGGATGGAATTAAATAATTAGAATTCAATATACAGAAATGGAATAAAATATAGAAATGTAATAAAGAGAATTTGAAAATGTCTTTGAATTAAAAAAAAAAGGATTCTTATGCCAACCTCAAAATAGGGCAGACACAACAACTAAAGCCAATGTACGTGTTCAACTTCAAAAGGTCAAACCGGAAAAAAATTTATGAATGGAGGGAGGAATACTACAGTCAAGTGCAAAATAAGGATACTAAAGCAACAAAAGCCTAATTGATAACAAGGGAAAGAAAGTAAAAGGGACCATGGCAATCCTGATATGCATGCTGATGGTCTCCTTGTCCAAGACAGCAGCAGGTGGCCAAACAAGAGCCTTATGTGCAATTGTTCCAATTCTTTAATCTCCATGTCAGGTCTTACTCTTTCTCTCTTACAATTTGATGTGGTGTGTGTGTGGGTGTGTGTGGAGTTGAAGTTACCAAATTCTGAGGAGTCGGTCGAAATGATTTTTCATTATCGCAGTTGAAGTAATGAGCCTCCCAATGGGGGGGAGGGGGAGAGAATAATATGGTGGAGGATGCAAAAAGTGTGTAATGCTATTTCAGTGTTGAAAAACTCTGCGGTGCATTCCTCGTGACTTGGAATGCGTCACGTGTTCTGGTTTTACTACCAAATGAGCAGAAGTTTCTACAATATGACCAAAAGGTCACTACCAAACCAAGGTCATAGAGTTGAGCGTATACTCGACTTACAAAGTCAAAATAGGTAAAACACAACGAGTAAAGTAAATGTTTACATTTTCAACTTCTATAGTACATCGCAAAATTTTTACCCACCACATTAAAGGTTGAACGTTGCTCTCGACGAAGGTTTACTATTCATAAACTATAAACCATGGAACAAACCCTACTACTCCCTTTGTCCCAAAATTTCGGTCTACTTTGACTTTTTTCAAATTTCTATACTTCATACCAACTTGTAAAGACTTGGTTGAACTTGAGCAGTCATTACAAATCACATAAGTATTGTTTGACAAGTCAAACCTGGACAAGAACGAGTATAACTAATGTTTACATGTTTCAAATACTATTATAGGAATTCGCAAAAGGTCAAGGGGCGACTTACTACTTCTACCGTTTCCTTATATTTAATCCCTTTGACCTTTTGCTAATTCTTAGGATATAGTTGAACGTGTAAACATTAGATTAAACTCAAGTAGATCATATGAGTAGCTTTTTAAAAAGTCAAAATTAGGGCAGACACAAATAGTAAGTTATTGTTCACACATTCAACTTTTGTAATAATTCGCAGAAGGGGATAAAAATTACTAAATAGAGGGGGTAATTGTACAGTTTGGGTAAAAAAACAAGGATATAAAGGCAGTAAAGGACCTAATTGATAACAAGGGGAAGGAAGAAAAAAGGACCTTGGCAACACTGCCGTGCATTTCGATGAACTGCTTGTACAGGTCTGCAGCAAGTGGCGATCCAACAGCCATAGTTTTTAGTGACCGAAGCTGGGCGAAAGCAAATATCGCGCAATGCGGCGTCATTTGCAACATTCCGGCGAGTCCTCCGTTACCAAACGGCTTCATGGTGGCCCAAACAGGCCAGGATAGTGGTGTACTGAATGAAGAAGGTGAAGAAGTGGGTTTTGTAAGGGCGGAAGTGGAAGGGCTTAATTGGGTTTCTTTGTATTGTTAAACAGGTACCCGACAATCATTTACACTTTTACGGAGTACTTTTTTATTTCGTTTTACTTCAAATGTACGTTTAATTTTGTGCTAATTGACTTCATAATTTTGACTTTTTAATTTCGGATCTGTTTGTATTTAGCCTCGGACCTTTTTATTCCGTTCTACTTCAATTGGAAAGTAAGTTTGTTTTGGTACGTATCTCGGAGCATGGGTCCCCCATGGACAGTAAACTCTCAAAAGACGTGAGAACGTTTAATATTATGGATTGTGAAAATAATATTTTTTGGTGTGTCCAATTTCCTTTCTTGATCGTTTATAAACAGGTGCATTTTAACTTTCTTCACTACATTTCACTATATTTCACTACTTGTGCATCATGTACTCTGTATATGCTTCTCGTATCAAATTCAGTAAGTAAATTGTTAAATTAAAGATTAGAACATCTAAATCATTGAACTTAGAATATAGGACAGTTGATTGAGATTATGACTACGGGCCTAAATCCAATCATCATAGCGAGCTCAATTCAGATGAAAAGCCGAGCTCATATCATTGTTACTTAACTAAAGAAGACTTAGACTCACTTAACGAAACAAGTCGAGCATATCGATCACGAGTTTTCTTTCGCATCATGTAAAGTGAAGAGCGCGCACAGAGAGAGAGAGATGTAAATTAACGATATTTATGCCTAGATGGCCATCATTTTCGTTGCAAAAAGTAAAACTTTTGTTCTTGCTTGTTGACCGCAATGAACAATAATTCACTTGTTGCTGCAATTTTTATATCTTTTTCCAGCAAAATTCCCTAAGCTCGACCAGCTTTATAAGGCAAGACCTTATAAAGCTGGGAGTGCTTTTGGTGCTGCTTGGTGCGGCTAGTGTGCCACTCAGTGTAGTTGCTTTACCTATTCTTTTGTTGCGGCCGCTTGCTGCTATAATTACGACATGGCCCTTGTCAGCCAAAATAATGACAATGTTTCACCCTGAGTATATCTTCTCTCTCTTGTAACAATTTTATCGGTAAAAGATTGTCACTAAAAATATTATATTTATGTTGTTAAAAATTACAATGACAACTTTTTTATTGCTAAAATTATTAATTAAAATCAACCCTAAATTGTTTTAATGTAACTGCATAGATTTGTTTAAGTCATATCTCATTATGTCCATCCATTTTTTCCGTTAATTACAATTCAAAACAGAGCTCTACTAGCTTGTTACAATTTAACACATAACTCTACTAGGTCCATCTTCTTTAGCCATAATTAATTGTTTGTAGATGTGCTTAATGAGTAGGCCTGATTCATCTCAAAAAAGATTTTAAACTGAATTAGGCTCTATCGAATTTTGCACTAAAATTTCCTCTATAATTTTTATAGATCGATAATTTTTTCGGTTAAGAGGAGAAATATATTATATATAACAAGATAGTTCCGGCTATACAAAAGGTGTACTACATTATCTTATAGACATTTAACGGTAATAGTAATGGAAGTTATGCATTGTCCATTTTTATATGACTAGTTATTATGCAATGACCACACGTGCGTTGCACGTGCGTTGCACGTGAACAGTAATGGAAGTTATGCACGTGCGTTGCACGTGAACAGTCTTGGTAATTAAGCAATGACCACACGATCTATTCTGTTATTTTCACTTATGGTTAAAAATTTACACCATGAAAGATATATGGTTCAACAATATTCAAAAAAACTTCAGCTAGTAAGATATATATATGTAAAAAAAGAAAGAGAGAGATTCAGCCTGACCAAATGTTATACACGGCCAAGTTTCAAGGAAAACATTGACATAATGAGAGTGCTGAACTGATTATCTCCATACAAGGCTAAGCTATCCTGGCTATCACTGAGGAGGTAAAGGGTTTTCCTTTAAGTCTTCAACCTTATTACTATGACGAACATATTTAACTTACAAGAAGGGTTTATCCTCAATCAACCTGGAGTTAAAAACTATAAGAACTCATCCTGTGGGAAAGCAAAAAAGTTACTGTTCTCCTATATTCATGTGATGCATAGACTTTCGTGCTCAAAAAACATTACACTGAAGTGACACCAACATAGGTCCGTAAAGGACATTGAGTAGTATCTGTCGCCAATATACATCGAACATCACTTCACAAGAATTTGGTTTTATCGTGCCTTAACACGCATTCAAGAACATGTAATTCCGAAGTGTGTCCATGCATAGCATCTCTCAGTAAAATAGCTCTTAAGTCTAGAGCTTTAAATGAGTTAAAAAATAACAAGCCTGCATGGTGACTAGAAGCACTAAATTCACATTACAGACTTAACATAAAATCCAAACAATCTATTGCGACAAACCAATAGCAATGATCTTTTCCATGAACAATAAGTATTTCAACCTGAATTTGCCAATTCCAGAGAACTAAAAAAAGCAAGAACCAAAAAAGGTCAACAATAAAAAAAAATCATGAAGGAACACCTTAGAATCATTTTCCCGTTACAGAATTTTTTTTATCCAAGAAAGTCCTAAACAAGAGCGAAGAAGTCATCACCTCGTTTTCCATCTCTTGCCGAATATATAGTAGCCTTACAAAATGGATATATACAAAGAGAGGCTCATATGTAGCTCTTCGCAGACTTACTGTCATGCAATTCTTTTGTGTTTGCAACAAGGCTTTCCTTTACAGAGCTTTTAGGTGATAAACCACTCCAAAGGCATATGATACTTTAGATATACCACGCTTAGCATTAAGCACAACTTCGTTCAAGTGAACATACTCAGCATGTTTACTTCCACAGAAATCATAAAAACAGATTCATGGTTATGAGCAAGAAAAACAATAGTGATAGAAAAACAAGTGCATAAATTTAGCCTGACTCGCACATCAGAAAGTTGACTCCTCTGTAAATATGTTCTTCAAATAACCTAAAGGTCCTCATCACGTTTTCAGCATTTGGCATCGTAGGACACCTATATCTTTCAACAATAGTAACCGAGTATTAAGATGGATTCTTTGTTGTTTTAGACTCAAGGCAATCATGATCAATTGGTTTGTGCCATACACAACCATAAGACCTGTCCAATTAACAACCATTAGTAATGCACCACGTTCCATGAGAGCTATCCAACCATTCCAAAGTCACTAAGCATGGGGTGCACAAAAACAAGCTTTACAAAAAGATACCGTAAAATGAGAACAACTAGCAGGTAAATGTAAGTTTTTTTTTTTTTTTTCCACCCAACGGAAAGTGGAACGAGAACCAAGTAATTTAAGATAATGGCCCCAAACGAAAGAGGGCAAAGCAAATACAAAAACTATGGGGGACGATAAAAGAGGTTGAGAAAGGTCCATACCCTTGCTCCTTTTCTCTCTTTTCGCCTGAAACCTACTACTAATAACAAAACTCTAGAATTGGGTGTCCATGATCACAAAATTTTGCTGTCTTACATCTTAGATGCCAAAATTCGTACCATCTCATTCAAGTACAAGTTTGTTTATCCGAAAAAGGTTTAGCTAATAAAGAAACAAAAGAACAATAAGCTGAAATGCATCCACCGATACTAAAGAGAGAGCTATCTGCACTTACTGGCTTTATATGAAGAGCATGTAGCTATAACAAGTAATAAAGTTTCATCTCATTTTCAAGTATTTTTTTCACTGAAGGCGGGAAACCCATGTTTGCACAACCTATGGAATGAATTTATGGAGGGTCTTAAAGAGGGAATCCATGTCAATAGTAACCTATCAAAGGCATAGCGTCTTGATGGGTGGTAACGAATATAAAGTTGCTTCGATACCCATGCGTGGGTCATGTGGAGGCAATAGGTAGTTTAAGTTTGGCATTGTCGAACAATTTCAAAGAAGTAGTCGTAGAAGAGATGCTACATTTAAAGTACTTTAACCAAAATTGTTGACTACTATACTTACCCCCCTATAACAACATATGGAAACCTCTTAGACGTTAGCATGCCAACAACCATGAGGACAGGTGGAGCATATTCCCTCATCCATAGATATGAACTTCTACAAGTTAACTATACCAGTTGAAATAAAACATATATTTTTCATAATTTACTTACTATGTAGTATTATGTTAGATTCATTTAACAAGATCGGTTTGCTGGGTGCTACTTCTAGGATCGATCATAGCCTCCTTAATGCACCACGTGACTTATCTTTTGTTTTATTATGTTTCTTTAGTAAAGAGAAAATATAATCTTGGTACTTTTGCTTCTCCACCTTCATAAATTTGTCTTAGTATTTCTTTCTTGTGTTTGACATTATGCCAACCAATGCACAACAAACACACAAAATTCATATTATTACCTTTAAAATTTTCCTTATGTGATGTTAACCCTTCAATCAAACTTATTGAGGAAAAAGGATGTTAAATCCTAATTTATGCATTTCACGATGATTGGCAATTACTGACAGCGTTGTTACCTAATATTGTTAGATCCCTCATATTTAAATGCTTAAAAAATAAGAAGAAGAAGAAGAAAATAAAATAAAATTAGAGAGTTTAGGACGTAATGGGTATTTTGAAATTCTAATTGTTTTAGGAATATAATATATATATATATATATATATATATATATATATATATATATATATATATATATTAGGTGTCTGATAGTTACAATCTCCAGAGAATTCTTAAGAAGAGCCTTTTGAGAGTTTGATCAATACTTCGAGGTAAGAATTTATTTTGGCGTATCGAATTGAGGTTTGTAGTTAGAATCCTTACAAATTGTTGTTATTTTTGGAACTCTAATTATAACTTTTGGGTATATTGATTTTTAGGGATTTTGATTTAATTGATTTAGAAGATCAAAGTCTGGGGTTGATTTGCACAATTGAAGGTAAGGGTTTACGTTTTGAAATTGAAATCAGCGTTAGACCAATCAATCTAACATTTATAAGTTTTTTTTTTTTCCCGATTCACAGTTAAACTTCTCTGCTCTAGAACCTTAATCGTTTGGTGCATTTCCCTTTAATATGGTTCCTGATTTCCGTACTAATTTACATCAGTTTGTTTTAAATGTTGAGAATCACTGTACAATTTTCTGCTATTTCTTGGAATCCGTCCAAGGCTTGAACCCTCTCAAACTTTGCAAGCATATGTTGTTGCAATTACCGTGGAGTTGATTTCAGCTCTCCACCTCATTGCTTACCTCGTATGTGTCGGTGTTAGTCACAAAAATACACCCACTTCGGACCTTATTATTTTTTTTTTTGGTAAAAAGGAACTTGCATTAAAATAAACCAGCTTACAAAGTAAAAGTGTTCCTAACTTCCTCCAAATTAAGCAAAAGATTGGAAGAAGGTGGAACAAAATCAAAGTGATTACAAACAAAAGCATTAGTAGCTAAATTGTGAACCGCTCTGTTTGCCATTCTTGGAATTGAGACCGCATCCCAGCTTGCAAGACTCTTTAGCAAAACCTTCGAGTCTTCAATATATGAGCGGATGTTCCACATCGGAGAAGATTCAAGGTTAGTGAGCATTTTGATTATCACATCCGCATCACCGCCAAATATTACAAAATTCTTCTGTTGAGCTACTGCCGTAGAGATGGCAAGGAGAGCAGCTTTGGCCTCCGCTATCTCCGGAGAATCAGTATCAAAAACAGCAGTGCATCCGAATTCTATTATACCTTCAGAGTTACGGCATAAAGATGCTAAGCAAGCTTTTGATCCCCTGATAGCAGCGTCAAAATTAATTTTGTGCCATCCCAAAGGGGGGGGAGACCAAGACTCGGAGGAAGAAGGATTAGAGGAAGGATTAACATTAACTAACGCCTCCAAGAACTTCTGAGAAGAAGAGTTGATTTGTTTAGCAACCATAACGGGATCGAATTTTTTTGTCTCATGGAACTTCTTATTCCGGGCTAGCCATACCAGATCAATCAAAGTCACAGCAAAAATGGTGTACCTTATCCTGTCTTCCAAAGAAAGGTTCGGAGGATTCAGAATGAATTCTAACCACATAATGTGGTTTGCAAGGCCCTGTGGGGGACGGAAATCAGCAAAGGAAGAAGCCCAAATCAGCCTTGTCAACGGACATTCTATGAATAAATGGGTAGAAGTTTCCCTGGCCGAATCACAGAGAGGACAGCAGGAGTCTACAGTTGGTTGCTGAGCTGAAAATGGCCGAATCGGGAGAAGATTCCACGCAATTCTCCAAATCATAATCTTGTGACGCGCCATAATTTTGGCGGACCATAACTTTTTCCAAAACAACGGAGGGAAGGCAGGATTCGAAGCAAACATAGGTTCATTCTCTTTTAAATACGCAGATCTAGTGGAGAATTTCCCCAACTTGTTAGGGGTCCAAGCTATGAAGTCTTGGATTTGAGATTGAGGAATAGGAATTTTCAAAATTTTAGCAACCGTAGAGGCATCAAACAGCAAACGAATTTTGTCTTGGAGCCAAGACTTGGAACTTGGACAGATAAGGTCTGCGACATAAGCCGGAGAAGGATTCTGAGAAATCCGAACGGGGTAAATGAAACCTTCGGAGGAGGGAATCCACGGATTGGTCCAGATGAGTGTTAACTTCCCATCCCCAATGATGTGGCCAATGCCTTTCTGTAACATAGATTGACTCTTACAAATACCTTTCCACATCCATGAGGCATTCTTCTTAGGAGAGTGATCGAGAAAAGGCGTGCCACGAAGGTATTTAGACTTCATGATATTAACCCAGAGAGAATCAGGCTGATTGATCATAGCCCAACCATTTTTAGCCATTAGAGCCAAATTAAATCTGTCCATTTTTCTGAAACCAAGCCCTCCAACCGACTTTGGGATGCGTGCCATGAGAATGCTTGAATATGTTGCCTTTTTCGTTCTCATGTTAAGCTTACTCCATTATTGTTGGCCGTACATGCTCCCTTTTGGCTTAGACTACTACTGTTTCCTTTATCTTTTCGATGGCATTTACAGTATGTCAACTTTTTGGACCTTTGTACGGTTTTTCGTCACATGTTCATCACTCTAGTTTGTGAGTATGTTTTGTTTCCGATTCTTCAGTTAGTTAGTTGTATCGTATTCATAATTCTGCGATTTACGTTTTCGTTGAATCCGTCGTTTTGTCTTCTCCGATTTCAATTCAAAATTGAGCAAATTTTGAAATCGTTTAAAATATTGTACTTGAATTGGTTGTAAATACGCATCATTTTGTGTAATTTAGAGAAGACACCCATCAGTTCTCATTTTCTAGACAGTTTTATTCGTATCGGGTAAATTATTGGATCTGTGTGTCAATAATTTTGTGAGGCATGTCACAGAGTATGTGACTTTTTCGTTTCCGACTTACCAATGTGGATTGAAACGTGGGCTAGCTCAGTGACTGAGCTAGAGATCACAATCTTATTTTCTAAACCTGGTTACACGTGTCAGTGATGGCGTGTGTGACCCTATTCTGAATGACTATCTAGTGTCTGTTTCTATATAAAGATATATTTTTGCATTTTGAAATTCGGTCTGGTATCTGCTCCGTTAAAATTCTGTACCTCCATAATCTTGTTTCTTAGACTTTTTTTGTATTCCTTTTGATTGGTCCTTTGAGTGACCTTACTGGGCATTTGGCTCACTCCCTTATTATTTTCCTTTTCAGGTGATCAGTAGGTGAGATTGGATTACAGGGCTAGCTGTGTGACTGAGAGCTAGAGATTTTTATCTCAAAATCAGTTTTAGTATATTTAGATGTAATAATTAAGACAATTTGAAATTGTTAAGATTTTATGTTGGAATGCTTTAGGCCGCTATGGGATTTGTTGATGTATCTTTGGGATTAATTAGTACATGCTCTGAATGACCACTTGTGGAGACTTTTTGATAATTTAATGTTTCTGACTCTGTTTATTCGATATTAACGCTCCGAAAATTCGGGGCGTTACAAACATGGTCAAGAGTACTTCAACTATCTGTTCCTTTAAGATAGCCCAACCTTATTCCAAGGGGCCATACATTTCTGAAGCCCACTCATCCAAATTCAGCAACCAACAAGTTATGCTCAGTTAGCTTCAGTTAGCTTCAGTTCGAGTGCTGAGCCATGGCATTAAATTTAGTACTTCCTAGCTCTCACAAGCACCTTCACAATCTCGATTCAAGTAAAACAAAATCATTGCACCAGTATCCACCCCCTTGTCTGCAAAAGAGAGTGCCATTGAATAGATAAAAGTAATTTACACCCAGTAGTTGTAGTTGCATGACGTATCTTGGGCATCGATTACATTTATTCTTTGCAGAAGTCATCAAGAGCAATTGCATTCCCATTCCTTTGCCTCACTTTCCTATTATCAGAAACTATTTGAAATTAATCGGGTCTCTTTACAGCACTGAGTATAGTATATATATTCCTCTTATAGCACTGAGTATAGGCTTCCGTGTCCTTTTATTTTCATTCATGCTTTATAATACTTCTTGTAAGTTTAGCACAAATCAAATGTTCACAAAGGTTACGAAACTGATAAGTTTAAAATTTAGAATCTCTGACAAATTCTGTGGATAATGCTCAACGGAAAATTGCATTTTGTTGCTATGTAAAGGTGGCCTTTAAAAGATGCAAGGCAAAATACAATCAATTGTAAAGTATATCCGATAAGGAAGACTTGTTAGTGCACAAATTTCTGTGTAACAATAACTTTAGGGGTTAAAATAAATAAATATTCAGAATATGACTTAAGCATAGGTTGTCTTTGTAGACTAAGAGTTCAAAGATGCTAAACTTTTTTGAGAGCAAAAGATGAATTTCGGGACTGCTCTTAGTTGATCATGGACATGGTTGTCTCTTGGATAGAAAAAGTAAAATATGTTATGCTCAAGGCATAATTTCGACGTCGATTGAATTTTTCCTCAAATATTTATTTAAATATTTTTCCAACACAAGCAACCAATGTCATCCTTCTTCTCTGTCCCTCCCACCAAAGCAAATTAGGAGGAAGAAGAAGAAAAGCATGGTGCATTTGATTGCATAGGAATTGCCTCAGTATAGAGGAGAGGGAAAATACGAACTGCAATATGCACCGTTGCAAGCTCAATAAAGAATATGATTAACCTAACAGAAACTTGATTGGAAATAAGCTGATCACATGATTTAAATTGCTTTTGGGCCATTTAGTTACATCCAATCAAATAGATATTAGGGAAGAAGTGCTATATTATGCTAAAGTAAGAGGTGGAAATGGACAATTTTGAAGAAGAATGATAGATTGATAGACCGAACTAACACAATGGAATAAGGATGACCAATAATGCTTTACGTGCTTTTACCTTAAAACTGAGTCATCTTGACGATCAACAAAATTTCCTTACCAGGATAAGAAAATATGATGATTAAATATGGAAAATACCATGCTTAACAACACTAAAAGCTTGTCCTTTTTGAAAAAGCGATAGTAATTAGAGTAACTTTTGCTAAACCAAAGAAATATGTGCACTTGCATTCAGGATCCTCGAGCAATTGACGACGTTCATGATGGTTTGAAGACTTAGTTCATTCTAAGCCCTGTTTGTTTCACGAAAAATGCTTTACTAAAAATGCTTTCCGAAAAATGCTTTCTGAAAAATAGCAATCTCTTAAAAATATTTTCCTGAATTTCATTTTCCGTTGTTTGAATGACACATGAAAAAATGATAAAACTATATACGGTCGTATGCTAAAGATTAGATAGAAAGAGAATAGTATAAATATGATAAAAAATCATCAAAAACATCGGTTAACAATACAACGACCTTATCCGATTTACATACATATTCATAGAGGAAAAAGAAGTACAATAAAAACGTCACAAGATAAAAGTAAATAAACAGATTCCTAAACATTTTCCCCCCTTCTAAGATAATCATTCCACATTTCCCTTGTTGTAGGGTCCCTTTTCATTGCCCATTGTCTATGTTCTTCCCACTTTGCCTTCATTTCCCCCCTTCCAAGATAATCATTCCACATTTCCCTTGCTATATGGTCTCCTCCCTTGGTATATAATCCCTATTCTCCCGGCTGTTTTCTAGCAAAACAACTCCCACTGACATCAGGGACGGAACCAAAAAAAAATTTTAGGGGGTGCAAAAATTATATCGAATTCACAAAAAAAAAAAAATTAAAGTAAAATAATATTAAAAAGTTTTCGATATAATCACTGAAATCAAACTAAAATTAAATTAACCAAACATATATTCTAAACCTCTATATAATCACTGAAATTAAACTAAAATTAACATATTAAACGAAAATTAACATATATAATCACTGAAATTAAACTAAAATTAAAATATATAATCATCTAAGTACGCCCAGCAAACCTGGGATTCTAACAACAACTACTTGTCCACAACCTCATCATCCTTTGTCTGTCACTCTCGATACAATCAAGTTGTACATTATGCATTAGTTATTGTACATTAGAGTGCGTAATTAACCACTTAAATTGATAACACAACTAGCAAGCTAGATAATTAGCACATAACGCAGCTTCAAATCAAATTCCCAACTAAACATTGCGCAAGATTCAAGTAAGACGCTAAGGTCACGTTTTAGATACAAACAGGAAATGAGAAACATAGATAAAACCATGAGAAGTTTGTACCTCCCCTCCATAAGCAATTTTTGAAAATTTCAGCATAACCACCCCATAAGCAATTTTTTCAAAAGTTCAGGGGGGGCTTCAGCCCCCCCCCCCCCTTGTCACCATGTAGGTCCACCCCTGACTGACATGACGGAGGTAGCTGCAGGCAATACCGCGGCATGAGTACATTTATTTTTTTGTATGTGAAGCATGATTTCAATCCATAGACATTGTTACAATGAGGTTTTTAGCATTTATTCTTTTGAAATTAACATTCAAAAAATTTGAGACATTACAAAGATGCATAAAAAATATTGAAGTAATAAGTGTAGGCCTGCCTCCAAATCCGAGGCTTGAAAATTTTGCTATTAGAGCCGACTTTAAAAAGCTCAAGCCAGCTCGTCCTTTTAGGTTGTTAGTGGAGGTCAAGTGTGGCCCATATTAGCTAGATAGGGATCCGGTCATGGGCTGTGTGTGACAAAGATACATTGGGACTTAGCAAGGATGCTAAAGCATAAGTAGAAGAGATAATGACATCCAACATGGATATGGAAGCTTTTTTTTATTAACCCTATAAGATCTTGTCCATGAACTGTTAAGGACTTACTTGGATATCCCTTCTGAGGGAGGCGATGTTCAATATTTGGGTAATGGATATAGGTCTTTATAAATGGATGAAGCCGACTCTCAAAAGCTCGACTATAAATGCCTATCTAGTCGGGTTGCCAATGAAAATGAAGGTAAGCTCAACTATATCCCATATCAAGATGAAGGATGGTGAGTCGATTATAACAAAATTAGCTTGGTAGGAATATTCGGTCTAAGTGTGACTAAGTCTTAGCGAGGAGGCCAAGGCATAATGATGGAAGATTGTGTTATCCCACGTCAGATGTTTGATTGTAATGAGCCCCGTTCATGGCCCCACCACAGCATAATGCCTCCCATAAAATGGCTAGCTAAGTATGTACGTTTGAGTTCATAGATATGGTCTTGTAAGGTCAATTACAAATTATTCCACAAAGGATGTCAGATATTGCAATCTCCCCCTTTATACCTTAGTGTCCTCTTTAAGGCTCAATCTCAACCTTAGTCACAGAAAGCCCAAAATCTTCCTCTTTAGCCATTGTTGGATATTACCAACACTCTATCGAATCAAGTTGATTTGAGTATGCCGTCGTTTCCCAACCTCTAGCAAGCCAACTAGATAGCCCAACTCGAGCTTTTAAGAGCCAGACATAATACCATTTATTAACAACATTGGTCCAGGGCCCATGACATGTTTATGCCTCCCTAAAAAAGGCTAGAAAAATAGGTATTTATGAGTTTATGAGTAGGGTCTTATAAGGTCAATAAACAATTATTTTGTTAAGGCTCAATCTCAACTTTAGTCAAAATATTGCCTAGAATCTCCCTCTCTAGTCATTGCTGGACAATACAAGCAAGCCAAATCACATTGGCCTGATTCGAGTATGGCTTCGTGTCCCAACCTCTGGGAGCCTATATAGATAGCCAGTCCAAACATTCGAGAGTCGACTTTGATGGCCCCACCACGTTTAGGACAATGTCTCCCTAAAAAATGCTAGTCAAGTAGGTCCTTATGAGTTCGTGAGTAGAGTTTTATAAGGTCAATCACAAATAATATCACATCTGATGTGTGAAGTATCATAGACAGTGTTAGCCCCATGATTTAGAAGATGATGATTTTGATTATAAGAACCATGTCATAGTTGGAGTAATGATAATGCATAGATGTGTTGTTTAAGTTATGCAAATCATTTCCAGAACAAACAAGCCACATATTCGCTTTAGAGTTTGATGGTACGGTATGTATTTGATTTTGAAGACATTTCTTATGAATCTAGTCTATGAAATATTAGAAGATGACACATATTTGGACAAGCCTGAGGTGGCTCCTCAGCCCAAAAAGAGGATGCCTATTTTTCAAGGAAATATATGTCCCTAGACATGCTTAATTGGATAAAGATTTTAATCCTATTTTCATCACAAAAAAATGGTCCATAAGTCAAAACCAATTTATTGGGACTTATTCTTGAAATACGACAAAATACTAATTTTGTCTAGCTATAAGTGGTCCACTACTTATGGACGAGAAGCATAATCGTATCCACTACCTTTTAAGTGGTCCACATGTCAGGGAGCAGAATTGCCATATGTTACCCAAAATGACTATACACGACTAGGTTTTGGATTACCCTTCTTAAAGTCTTGAAACTTACTTTTGCACAAATTTTATGATTGGAAATATTTTCATAACACTTTTGCACAATCTCCTTGAAAAATTCCTCCACAAATTACATTTCATATGCCCTGTGAGGAGATCGCCAAGGTCATCAATGATGGTTCATCCATCTTGAACTGAAGCGTTTATTAGGTTGTAATCTACCTTGCGAAAAGATTTTCCATTGTAAACTTCATTTGAAGGTATCGTGCTTTTGTCACCAACGGTGGTACTTGCGTCGCCACGGTTGTAATTGAATGTGTGTCGCCGAGAAACTGTCCGTAACTCAATCGCCACATGTGAGGCTCCAAAGATGTGGAGTTGCTATGTACTCTTTTCGAAAAAGATGGAATGGTTACTCTAGCGGCTAAAGCAGCACAGGTGCGAAAGTAGGCAAGGGACCGAATTGGGACAACAATCTGCTTAGTTTCTCTTTCCTTATCTTTCTCTTTACCTGCACTTTATTTTACTTGTTCAATTCAAAGATTTACCATTCTATGTATTGGTTGTTGCATACAGGATGTATGTCTCAAAGAAGTACTTTTTTGTCACATGCACCATCCTCCCTTTAGGTTGCAGTTCCTCGGGTAAGCGATAGTTTGTTATAAACTCAATAGTACTTACTTGGCCTTCTTATGTAACAGCAGTTTATGAGTCTACGACAAGGCAATACCTTCTTTAAATGAAACGACTACCCAAAGTTTGGAGTAGGTTGCTACGCTAGATTATTTTAGGGGTTTGGCATCATCTTCCTAAATTATATCACCACCCTTTTGTTTAAGGCATTTCCAAGTTTGAGTAACACTCCTTCCACAGGTGGATTTTGAACTCTAAAAAGGTTTTGAAAAATAAAAATTTGCCATTGATAACATGGTATAAATTAGATTCTTTAGGCGGTTAAATTTCAAGTATAAACGGAAAAGCAATGAACAAAAAGTGAACTATTCTTTTGTCTTTTACGAAAGAATATTGTGTGCTCGCCGCAGAAAGTGGCATACACCAAATTTTGAAGGGTCATTCCCATTCTGGGGTTGGCCTAAACATCAGTGTTATAATTACCGAAAATAAAAGTCTTCCTCAACTTGATGGGCGAACCCAAAGGGGTTGTGGAGATGGCAAGGGGTCTCGAAGAGTGATCTCGAAATCCCGAGTTCGATTCCTCATACCGGCGGGTTATATATATGAATTGCAGTTCTAACAAATTTCCCAATTGGGAAGTTTTTTTTAAAAATACTTGATGCGCGGGGTGGGGGAGAGAGAGGATCTAGAAACAACTTGATCGAGAGAGGTCATGACTCTAGTGATTCAAGCATCTTAATTTGAAAAACTGAGTTTGTGGGCAATGGACCTTAACCTTTCTCTATTTGGCCTTGCATTGGTTGTTCCTCCAACAAATGCAAGCCTGGGATTAAGGTCAATATCTAAGTTGCTGAGTGATAAAACATTATATACGGCACACCACAAGATTTATTTACTGAAAAAGGAAAGTTTAAACGGCATACTCTGAAACTTATGTACATCAGAAAACAAATGCTTACATTTGCAAACATGAAACCAATGTAGCACCAGTAAACCCACACGGATGGATGAATGGGAAATAGAGTATCTTACACTTCCCTGAGACCTTAATATGCCCAGCCTTCCGCTAGAAGAACCAAAGGAAAAATTTCCTTTTTGCAGAACTTAAACATAGAGAACTGAAAGAATTCCATAATCTGCCCATGAAGACAAGACTGAGCTCAGCAAATTCAGCAAATCGAAGTGATGAACAAACCTTCCCTGCAGGGAAACTTTAACAGTTCAGTGCTAGTGGATTTACTTACAAACGAGCATTCAGCTGCAACCAAAGACAACACTGCACGGATGAAACTGGAAACTTCTCTTATATTACACACCAAGTAACAAGGAACCAATTAATAATGAGAGGCTCCGCCATTACCAAATTCATGAGATTAAGTAGAATTATGACTATAAGCATCACTGCTTCATCATCCAGTCCAATACTAACTGGCAATGCGGGTCAGCCCCCGCCCGTCGGCCTAGACAAGGGACTGAGGTGAGTTACATGAGGATGTAGAGCACACCTGCTCTAATAGGTTACCTTTTCGTATAAGACATACAATTGTTTTAATGGTATATCTGTCTATCATGTAAACAATTTATCCTAGAAACTTTACCAGTTATGGATGGTCGAAAGATATATGCCATTTGAGAACACACCTGTCTCCCTCAAACCGAAAGAAGTGCATGCCACAGCATTAAGGGAACAAAATGCTGCTGGAATCACTTGACCAAACTACGAAGTCGAAGCAGGTTTCTGTTTTTCCAAATTCGGTAGACAACACCTGATAATAAAAGGAAAAGAAACAGAGCAAAGAGAGTGGACGTACTCAGGGCTATGTTCTTGAGCTCTTTCTCAGGTCATCGCAACAGCATCATCATTATCATCATGTGGCTTCACATCATATTACAATTGGGAGGACTACATGCTGCTATGCAACCGTCATCGAAGTCAAAGATTCCATAATCACTGAATTCTGGATCACTGTGGTATTCATCAGCAGTATTGCCATCCATCGTCGATCCCTGAATGTAGCATATCATTATTACTTTATCTTGAATGCTTTACAAGATCAAGCAAATTGGTACATCTATTCTGCTTCAGTTTTTACATGGAACGGCCATAAGTCAGAGAGAAATATATATCTTACAGCATTTCATTTAGGATATCAATATTCTTGCCCAATAATGATTAAACATCTAAATGCCATGCCAATAATTTACAGCTTAGGCACCATGAAATAAAAGTCTCAAGACAGTAGTTTATATGGAATAAATGAAGGGGAAAAGAGGAAGTAATGTTAGATTGGTGTTGTGATCACGCCTGCTCTAATACGATCGACTTTACACATTATTCTTCATTAAGTTTCTTACATGGAAGTTGATAAAGTTGATGGTGGAAATAATGTGGGAAAATGTGACATGGTGATGGATGAACACAACGATGATTGGCAAAAGTATTTGAAGGAAGAAGAAGTTGCATCTAAGTCCGAGTTAGAGAGGTATTTAGAAGATCGTGTTGTTGATGAGCTGCCAAATTTTGACACTTTACGATGGTGGAAATCAAAAGCCAGCACCTATCTTGTTCTTTCTCTTATGGCGCGCGACACTTTCGCTATTCCGACAACATCCGTTGCCTCTGAATCAGCCTTTAGTACTGGGAGTCGAGTGCTTGACCAATTTCGTAGTTCATTGACACCAAAAATTGTGGAATGTTTAGTTTGTCAGCAGGAAGGAGTTCATCATCACCAATTGAAGTCGAAGAGAAACTAGAAATACTCGAGGAACTAGACTCGAGTAAGTTCTGTCATAAACTGATTTTCTTTTCCTTAGTAATTTGATTTGATTGTTTGTATTGCAATTGAAATTAAAATTCTTCTCTTGGACTTTGCAGACATAACAGAGGAAATAGGAGCTCTCTCTCTTAAGGCAAGAGGTAACTCTTAATAGCTCTTAGTAAGCATGTGACTTGTAGCGCTTAAGGTATTTTCAACTTGTATAAATGTAATTGTGTTGTTTATGCGCCTCTTGCAACTTCTTTTCAATTATGCTCATATTCTTGTCTTATTTTTCTGAAGCAGGCTGAGCGACAGTTCCCACTTTTCTTTCATATTTGGAGAACTTAAAAGACTTTTATTTTCCTACTTTATTTCTTGTTATAGGATTAGAGACACTTGTCACTTTCTCTCATTTGTCCCAAAATTTTGTTTTCGTGCTTATATTTAAGTTCATTTAGAGACTGCTTTTTTTATTATCATGACTAAATTGTAGAGTTGGATGGTCAATGATATATTTAAAAATTGTTTTGAAAAAAAAAAAGTAATTTGTAACCACGGACAACCCAGGAACAGCCCAAGGACAGCCCGTATCTACCAAAATCTTGATGGGCTAGGCGCGGACAGATATTATTTGGCCTATAAATGGACTGGACTGGAGATGGGCACGACATTTTTAGAGTGAGCCGGGCATGTTTTGACCCCTGGGCCCGTCCAGCCCGCCTAAATTCCCCCCGTAACTCAGGTATAGTTGCTTTGTTGTCTTCATTCTTTCCAAATAATTGGTGCAGTGTCATTATTAGGTGAAGAGTAATAAACTCTGACTTACGATGGGGTATTACTTTTGTGATTCAGGGCATGCCCCAATGAATGTATTTCGTCATTTTCCTTTTTATCCGACACTAAATTGCCAAAAAGGGTTTAAAGTCACTTTCTCAGAACCATAGGCACTATGAATCGAGAACAATCTTGTAACTAATAAATAAGCAATAGAGAACCGAAATGCAGCACCAACTACCTAATAAATATGCAGCACTAAAAATCTTATAACTAATAAATATGCTTGAGGAAACATAGAATTGAGGGCAGCAAACATGGAGCGGGCACCAGTTGAGAAGAGGCACTAGCAAGCATAAAACAAAACAACACTATTTGCATTAATCATACTGGAGCTCAAAAGTCTGTCAACAGACTCTCGGTTCATCTGGAAAGAGAAAATAAAAAACACGTAAATGATTGTAATTGAAATGAACAATGTTAAAAAATAGCATGTTGCTATACCTAATATCAATTCATATCAAGTTTTAGCTCCTACAACAATGGGCATAAGGACCAAAACAAGTAGAGCTCATACAATAATACTGAAAGTGGGTGGGTATGACCATTAATGAGCTATTTCAGATGGCAAATATCCAAGACATTGACCCCATATATCTATATTGTAAACTGCAGTGTGGATATCCCAGAATGCATGAAAAATTATAAATAAAATGAAGTACCCAAATACATGGCATCTTTTTGAAGAGGGACAAGGATTGTCTAGCATAAATGCAACACCAAGTTTTCCACCAACCCTACCAAGTTGATCCACTAGCATAAAGGCCCAAATTCATGGAAACCAAGGACACAACAATATTCCATCCAAGAGAAAATACGATTAAGTACCATTCAAACCCTGGGGTTTGCCCCCATATTAACTCCAACCCTAAGGTTTAACCAGTATTACTGACCATTTTAAGCCACCCCGTCAATGTATGCTTGAAATCCAAATAGAATTCGTCAAAAAACATCATGTCTTTAGAATGATAAGGAACGTTAGTTCATAGGGTTAATTCTAATGCTATAGAGATTGAACTAAGGAACATTTGTTTGGATTGTGAACTTTTTGCATGTTTGGGTTCAACTACTAGCTGAAACGAAGGTATAGGTTCAAATGGTTAGATATAAGCTATAATGCTTAAGTGAAATATGGGCTGGTATATAGTCCAATCAACTATGAGATAATCATGCTCCAGTAAATTAAAAAAGTACCAAATGATGTGCATTTAGTACATAAAGAAGAAGTAAACAGAGGATTTAGAGAGTCCGAGAGATTTAGAGCAGGAGGGATATGACGTGGGGGTAGGGGGGGGGGGGGAGAGCGCGCTAGGCTCAAAGGTGAAAGTACCAATATATGCAGTAAGTAACCAAATCGTACTAAGTAACTACAAATACTTTCCGCACCAAACATGACGCTTGCTTTCATTGGGTGCCTAGTGATCACTTTAAGCACTCACAGCTTGTCCTGAAGACGCAGAAGCACGTCCAAAAGTGCCTAAAAAGTAGGAACAAGCTCAATATAGATTGTTTCCTCAACATGTAGATGCAGAACTATGGCGCATAAAAGTAAACCAATATGCCTTCAGTTAGTAGTGGCACATCCCTAATGCTGTATGCATTAGGGATGTGTTTAGAAATTCAACATGATTGTGATGATAATGGATTTAGCGACCATTGTGAAGTTCAAATGTTGAGCTCAAAAATCACATCCCCGAAAAAAAGGTCGTAAGAGCATGAAGTTGTGTTTAGAAATTGGAAGAGTTTTTCATCATAGTTCATTATAATTTGCATTTGGCACACTATTGAGCAATTCTAAGCCCTTGTTGGCCACTTTCTCACATTAAAACTGTTTTCGTGAGCTTTTAACCAAAGATTTCACAGCTTCCAACAAGAGCTTTCGCTACCTTTGCCAAATAGTTAATGATGCTACGTAACTGTTTTTTAATATTGCTTATGTTTTAATCAGTTTTTTAAAATCAGTCTGAAACAGTCTTTATGAATAACTTGGTACAATTTCTCTTTAGACGAACAAGTTTTATACATGCAGTGAAAACAAAGCCAGCATTGGTGGAACGGAAATGCACTCATAAGTGCTGACATATTAATCTTGAGAATATACCACGTCTTCTTCTGAAGCCCAACCTATTTTTTAAAAAAAATTCATCCTTATTTAAGAGGAGGGTAATTTTGCTGTTTATTCTGTGGTACATGTTGTTCGTATAACAGGGTTTCTAACAGAGTTGCACCCGCACAGGGTGCTCCGTTAATTTAGTCGACTGAGAAGTGAGAGATAGAGAAGGAATCAACCAGCATTTTATTGCATAATCGTGCGGAATATCTTAGAAGCTCGGCTTAGCTACAATCAGTTTCACCAGGAGAAAATCTAGACATGAGGAACCTGTCAGAAGTACCTGCTATGATTCATCATGTTCCTCTCTATCCTAGTTCAATCGAAAGAAAAAGTAAGGGTAAAACCAGGGCAAACCAACTTTGAAGTTAGGTACAGAGAATTCAGGGTAATTCCAGCTCATTAAGATCAAACTATCAACTCCTAATATCTAAAACCAGTGCAAACCAACCGGCATTTTCGGCCATTGAAAATGCCCAACTTTGAAGCAACTCTCTTCGTTTCATTGGATTTCCCCTTTTGACTTTCTATGAGTTCGTACGACAGATTTACTACTGATGGGAATCAAACAACAATCGTGGATTAAATAAGTACAGCTTGAAAAGTCAAACTACGATAGTGATTATGAGTAAAGTCAACATTTACATGTACTAAATCTATCCTAGGAATTCTATGAAAAAGTCAAATGGGGGAATATAATAAAAAGCATGAGGTCTTTCCATTAAGACTTTACTCCATCTATTTCGTTGTCTTGTCCCCTATGAGTTCATGAGAATTGAAATCAAGCACACAAGCATTCACTTTGCCCCCTTTTTTTGACCTAGTTGACTTGTCAAAGAAGACTAATTTGATCTATAAAAATTGTTTGAGACTAATTCAATGCTCCCAAAAATTTGTAATAAGTCAAAAGGAGACGACAATTATGAAAGGGAGGGAGTAGTTACTCACAAAGCATCATGCAGTACAGTACATAGACAAAACAAAATTAAGGTTTCAAAAACCCGCAAGATTTGGGAGAGAGGAGTGAATGGGAAAGTGGGACCACGTACGTACCTTGATAGGCAAAGAGGGAGAAATCTGCAGAGAACAATTCAGCTGTAGATTGTGTATAAAGCTTGGGCTACTGGGTTGGATGTTACCGAATGGAAGTAGCGGCTATAAATGTGTACATAGAGTGCGAAGTATCTCGTCGATCCATTCAAAAGGATGAAGAAGCCGATACGCGATTCAAATATTGCTCCCCTTCACTTTCTCAAAGCCTCACTCACCTCTGATTCCAACAGTTCGATGGCAAACCAAACGACAGGGTCTTCTGAGTGGCAACACACCGTCTCTCTCTCTCTCTGCCTCTCTCCACGTTAAGCCACTTTCGTCGGTAGAAATTTGATGGGTGGGGGGATTTGACGGGTCGGGGAAAGATCACCCGTGGAGTAGATGACCGGATTAGAGCTGGCAATCACTGCCCAAATACATTTATCCGTCCCAATTCGTTCACTTAAAATCACCCAAATCGATCTATTACGTCTGTCCTAAAAAAAAATTTTTAGTCCGTTCTAAAAAAAATTGATCATCTTTTAAGAAAGATTTTATAAGTATATTTTCATACTTATCCTTTTTGTATTTTTTTAATCATATTTTTCTCTCCACTTCTAATCTTCCACCAACATATTTTCACTTTCGTGACCCATTTTCTCCCCTTCCCCCTCCCAAAAATTCTAGATAGCTGTTAATTTTTACTAGAAATGAGATACTTGCCAATACCATTGACAACTCCTACATGAGCAGGTAAATTATGTCAATCATTTTGTTCTAATTCAGAGTTTTGTAGGTCTTGTTGCTTAAAACCTTGCTTTTGCATTAGTCATCTTCTTTGTTATTAGCGATGTTTATAGCTTTGATTGATTCATTGCCTCCCGTTGTTCCAAATTTTGCTTTTCTTCCTTTTGCTACTAGTTTTTAAAAATTAGCTGTGGTTGATATTGCTTTATACGTGTATTAACACGGTATGAATGAAGTGTTGGGCATGTTGTGAGATTGATCACATGACTTCATTTATCCAGATTCTTTATTTTGATTGTTTTTAAATTAAGTTGTATCACAAGACACCTTTTAGGGTGCGATAAGTGTACTAGTATACCGTTTCAAAGAAAGCATGTAACTAGATACAATCTCTGACAAGCCCATATACTAGTTCGACAACGCTCGGGTCCAAAGTTCAAATACCAAATGTGGGTACTTATACTTGACGGTGGCAGAGTCGGGAATTAATCTTAAGGTGGACATTGAACCTATAAGGAAGAAACTGGAACCTGAAAATTATGATACTTTGCTGACACATATAAAATGACTAAAATGACATTTCTTTTAACCATCCCTAGAATTATTAGGAAGTTTAACATGCAAGATAATCGAAGCACATCTCCTTTTAAATATTTCTAAATTTTTAGGTGGGCTTTTGTCATTATAAGCCAAGAATACCACATAACATGGAATAATATTTGGAGCAACAGGTGGGCACTTGCCGTCGGTGCCACCTGCTTTTTTATACTTTTTGTCCAAAACTTATATCAAGCATCATCATCAAAAAATTTATTATACTTTTTTTGGTTCATTAAAAGCTGGAAGTGAACACTTTGGGTTACAATTGACTTTTGGCGGTTAAGTTTTACGCTGTGTTATCTTCTGTTTTCATGTTATTTATCTCATATATTGAGAGTCCTCTATATATATTTTTTACATTATTATTATTTTTAAGGAGTTATGCATCCTATTGTTACTGCGTATTGTTTACATGTATGCAAATATCTTCCAATTCTCGGAGATTTATGCGGTCAACCAAGTGGAAACATTTTAAAACAGCCATGACAGAAAAATGGTCATGTTTAGATTAAACATTTGGATTAGGGAATATCGGAATAGTCTTGTTTTATATTGGAGTAGAAAAAGTGTATTTCGAAATGGTTGTGCATAACCTTACATGTACTTTGTGATCTTAGTTTAAATGCTCATTCAATGTATCAGAGTCAAAGTAGGCTCATCTTGTACCAAGCAACAAAAGATTTATATACTTGCGTATGCTGGTCTTGATGTTTGTTTCTCATGCCAGGGCTTAGGACCATAAATCTTCATCTTCTGTCCCACACAAGGCAGATATGTTGCTGCTCTCCACAGACATCATTTCTGGTTTTAAAGTCAACATAGGCAGAAGATTTAGGCTTCTTTTACTACTGCATTAATTTGCTGATCAATCCAAATGAGACATTTAAAACTTTTTTTGGGACATGATTTATGTTTCGTGAGACCCTTTTCCTCCTATTAGCTTTTCTTTTGTTCTTTGCTTCGGTAGTACTAAAAAGAAGTTGCGTTTACCTTTAATTTTTGTTACATTAATTTTAGCCGCGAGAGTACATATAGCAAAACAATTGAAGAATGATAGTTGAATAATAAGTTTGTCACAAGTGTGTCTAAAAGCACTAGTTGGAGCTTAAATTGGCTGGAGGAGTTAAGTTCGAATATCATCAGTTTGACCTTTGGCGGCATATGTTTCATAAGCATGTTCGAATGTACAACTGGATCTCAAATGTTAAAAGTGGAACCCAAACATCTTTGATCATATATATTTTGGAGAGTGAAAATACCAAACAAAGATCTCAGTTGCTGACATGCATGTAGATCCCATGAGCAAGATTCAATTATCCGACGAGCAAAATCGAATGATTGATCTCAGTCTGATCAATAGTTCCGACCATCTAACAGTGAGGTGCTGAGTCATCTAATTAAGACCTAATTTTCTGAAATACTGCACTTTGCTTCATTGCAGGTGTTGAGTGAGTAAGAGTCTATTGCCGCTATTCTGCTACATTGTAACCATTTCATCTTCATCATCCTGTGTCAGCCCCTCAACAACAAGACGAATATCCATTTCACCATCACTATCTTTGTCCATTGCTAACCCCTCACCATCACAGCCACCATCCATTAATCTTCATTGCGGATGCCTGAAAAAAAGAATTAAGTTACATACCTGGAAAGTGTCATGCAAAGAGGGAGGGAGAGAGAGAGAGAGAGAAAGAGTGCAATAGAAGCATAGATTGTTTCAGAGCATACAAATAGCACATCAGTACTGTATCTTCCTTGTTCTTCAACGCAGTGTAAACCGTATATCGACGTTGAGTACTCAAATTGTCTTTGAACTATTTATACATGGAAGGCACGCAAAGGACATATGGAAAATGGAAGGAAGATGAAAGAAAATGATCTCACAGAGGCGATGGAAGACACTCCAACTTTCTAGGGTCGGCTATCGAATAGACGAATGCACACCTTAATTTCAAAATTAGACCCATTTGTAAGTGAATAGGGACAATGGCGATGGTAGTATATGGTGGCATGATAGTAATCCTGTAAGTGAATCCTTGTAGCAGGACATTTGAGAGATCATCCATATCGGAAAAGTCTGTCACTCAGAACAATTCGTTGCTACCATACACAACTTTCCAATGGCTTTGCATTAAACCATTGCATATGGATCTCTGGTTACAGTGGCTAGAGCACTGACACATGATGTACAAGGCGGGACATCATCATCTCAATGTGGAGTCAAACTCAATTTTCCACTTCAATATTCCAACTGCATGATTTCCTCACCAAAAATGACTTCTTCTAACTTCCAAGATGACTTCCTCACCAAAAACAACTTTGCATAATCGTATATCAAAGTGGATTGCATATTTTCTAAATACAAAGCAGAACCTTTGAAATTATCTGCAGGTGTTCTTTGAGGTATGCAACATGTGACGATTGAGCTGGACTTGAAAGTATGTTCATCTTTGGCAAGTGCAATCCTCCAGAAAAGAAACGCAACATCTGGGGACACTTTCGCAATCTTGATGCCGTTAATGAATACATTGTTAAAGCAACTTTTGCATTGCAGAAACTCGAAAGCATGGACAGTTCCTCAAGTCTTAGGAACTTCAACCGAGGAAATTCAATGTCATCACCTGTCCCTTCCTTTCCCTCGTCATCGTATACCGATAGTTTCCATCATGGGACATGATTTTACTACTAATACTCGTAGCTGTTCGAGGGATCTAACCACGGAACATGAGAACAACATTTTCAGGAGGTCACATTGCTCAATTTTTATTTCTGTTAAACTTCGAAGATCCAGGATTCCACGGGGATCCCTGTTCCACAGTGACTGCAACTTAGATAGGCTAGATAAATATAACCTACTTATTCTTGAGAGGAGCCGGACATGTTGCTCACGGGCATTTAGTCCCTGAAGATCGATTAGTCCCTGAAGATCAAATAACTCTCTCGCCTCATCGCAACTTTCAACACACAACTCTTGCAGATTGTGCAACCAGTTTGGTGAAACAAGTGTTGACGCTTCACATTCACTTATTAGTACAAGTCTTAACTTGCAAAGGGATTCAGCTCGATGACCAATGTCCAGCAGGGGAATTCCTACACGACGCAAGTGTAATTCTTCCAAGCTTGGGAAAAAAACCTGCCAAAGTCATTGCAATTTGTTAATAGATTTAGTGGCAGGAAAATTTCTGACGCAACTGTAATCGTAGTTGTTAGGAGTTCTATCAATATTCAATACTAATATTAAGGCTGAGCATTCTTTTGGACGCCTTTTTTGAACTTCCAGTTAGATTCTTAATACTACCATTTTAACTTCAAACAATTCTTTTAGTAAAAGTCACAGGCTCACAGCTCAGAAATTGTTCATGTCTACTGCACCCCTTAGAAAGTACCACAAACCTCTGATATTCTCCCCCTAAATATGATATCGGTTAACTTCACTCACGTTTGAATTCTAATACCGCAACTTCTACTTTAATCTTCACGCAAGCTTCCATCTGCATTACATTTTCCCTTATGTGATCATAAAGGTACATGATCAAATTAGGGGTTATTTTATGTCATTACACACCACTTGTCTGATAAGATAGCGGTTGTTAGTTTTTTTTTTATTGGGTGCATAATACGTTTTAGGGCTGGGGGTGGCAGTTGAGAAATGGTAGGAGGTAAAGTACTTATATCACGTTTTGGTGCTACATTTAAACTTTTTTATTAATTGCACAAGAGGTGTGCATGATTACTTATGAAGTCAACACTCGGTGTAACATACTTCGTTGCTTGATCAATGGCACAATATATTAAAATGACAAAGAAAACTAACAATTAACTTGTTAATTTGAAAATCAAATAGACTAACATATCCACCACCTTTACATGAATTTATCCCGGTAACTGCAATTCTTTGTTTTGTTACTTTTTTGGATTTCACATAAGGCTTTCAAACAGATGGGTGATGCAGTCTCTCATGGGCTAGGCATGGGGATATGTTAAGGCTTATAAACAAGTGGATTTTCTAACTTAGGTGGCCTGGCCCAGCCAGCATTCAAAAGCGTAATTGGTATATCTTGTTCAAGAGAAGGCAGGTTAGAAAAAGATTTTACTGTTGGGCTGAGCCTACAGATGATCTATATTTGGGTCTCGCTAGGTTCTCAGCTAATGGATAAACAAATTTCCACCTACGAGAGGAAGAAATACATTGCTTGACCCATTCTCTAACGTATTAAGCTATCCAGCAGATGTATGATATACTGAATGATATCAAACTCAGGTCCCGGTTCTTCTAGTATTTGCTTGTGACATGATGAACATTTGGTTTGTTGTCTGGTAAAAGCCTTATGCTTTTTGGCCATTTTCTACCTGCTTCAGCTTTTAGAATAAATGTGACTTCACATCAACGAAAACATTTAGCTCAGTCTTTAGTCGAGCAGTTTATCTAGTTTAAAAGATCCAATAAGGAACCATCGAGCCCCTTTCTATATAGCTAGGACCAACCACTAGCTCTTATGCTGTACCAGAGTTGGTGTTTGACCCTCGCTTCTGCAAAAAGGGAAGAAACGTACAGGAGATTTGCACCCTGTGGTTTGGTGTTGCATGTGGAGCCCCTTCACAAAACGTAGTGATTGAAATGCATGAATGCTATTTGATCACCCATGTGAACTAAAATTTCTTTGGTTACCGGTATAACTAAATGACTCCTTCCCTTTCTTTTGGACTTATAACTGGGAAGCCAACTTGTTGTAATTGGCCTGTAGTATTCCGCAGTCTCTCTCGAGCTGCTTTGACTTTCATCGAGCTCTCTTGTTCTGAAACCATATTGCTACTTGCCGCGGTTGTAATCCAAGATCTCTTGCCAATTGCAGCTTTTTTGGCGGCTCAAGCTTCGACCCGGTCTCAAATATGTTCTCTAATGATTTGATTTGATCATCATTGAATTTCTTTTTGCTTTTGCTCTTCCTTTTTTATACCCCTGAATCAAAGATGGTGATGCACTCTGCATCTGCCCCCACCATTTCTGGGAAACAGTATTATCCCCTATCTAGCATCTTGCCTGGATTTTAAGCCAGCACTGCTTGTATCACTTTTGTGGTAATCTTTTAGAAACTAATGGAGGGAGGGTTCAAGCTTTGGGATGTTCATGTACGTGGTGGCTTTTGCTGATACAAAAGAGTATCTTCTGGGTGAATGGTCTAGTTGGGATTTTGACTGTTCTGTTTTGAGATTTTGAGCTTTGGGCTCTGCTTTTATATCAATATCAATGCCGGTGGAGTCTACCACTGCAGAATGCTTTGCTTTTGTCAATTAGAATTCTAAAACTCTATCACTATATATAGATGCAAGCAGTGCAGCAAACATGACTCGAACATTAAGGCCATGGCTCTTTGACTGTGGGTCCGCTTGGTGTCTTCTTTTCTAACAATCCAGCTGTGTTCTTCTAATAGCCATAACATTAATTTAGAGAACTTAGGGAACAGTACAAGGAAGTGATAAGAGAAGCGCTACACAAAGAAATGATCAAATTCAGCTGAGATACCTGTACTGCTTGTAAATTTCTGATCTGCAAGTCTTAACATTGCTAAACTTAAGCTTGGTTGATCCATCCCTGGCTGGGACCTCTATACTGTAATAAAATTCTGCTTCATCTTCTAAAACAATTGATCACTTTTAAAATTAAAAAAGACTCTGTAAATATTTTTTCATACTTATCCCTTTTGTATTTTAAATCATATTTTTCTCTACACATCTAATTCTCCACCTACATATTTCCACTGTCCGGACTCATTTTCTCCCCTTCACCCCCTCTATCTCAATCGAGGTAGAATCGAACACATAACATATGTCTTATATCAGAAATAGGTTAGTATATTAGTTAGTTGGTTTTTAGTGTGTCTAGTATTAGTTTATAGTAATACATAATGCTAAGTAATTTAGACCTAATTAAATCATGCGAAATTAATCAAATACACATATAAAGATCTCATTAAAAAAATATCAGGTTTTAATATGCTTACGTATGACTAATAGAACTTAATAGATTACCTTTTTACAAGACAATTGCAGATATTGTCGGATACGGAGTAGTCTGAGAGAAACTATAAAAGCATCACATATGTCCCAAAAATACTCACATCAAAATCTTTTCAATCATCACAGTAGCTCTCAGGTGTTGTCTCTATTTACTTCGATCCTCTGTTCATCTTTCAGAATTACATGAAGGCAAAGATACACTACTACCTAAAGAGAAACATACTCGTAATCCTTATAATCTCTCTCAACCTCTCTCTCTCTCTCTCTCTCTCTCTCTCTCTCACACACACACACACACACACACACACACACGCATACTCTCTCACACGCTCACAAACTTACAAGAAAGCTTAAGTACTTATGGATCTCTCTTTCTCAGTGTTAGTACTCTGTTTACAATCTGAAAATTTACCAAACTGTTTTTACAGTAAGTGCTAATCAAATCATGGGGTTAGCTAAGACAAAGGATACATTGCAGCCATAAATCATTATTATGTCTTTACCCTTTTTTCTATTCAATTTCAGCTAAGACAAAGGATACATTGCAGCCATAAATCATTATTATGTCTTTACCCTTTTTTCTATTCAATTTCAACAAGTTATATGCATTATTGTTATTCTTTACATTCTTCCTCAATTTGGTTGTTATGGATAATGCTAAGTTGTACAATCGAAGGAGAGCAAATGGCGGCAGAATGCACCAAACTCTTTGATGTAAAAGCTGACAGAGATGATTGGACCATCAAAGTTAGGGTGACGCGGATTTGGGATGGAATAAACCCAAGCACAAAAGAGATTTACAACTCTAACATGATATTGCTTGACGAGGAGATAAGTATGACATATCATATTCGGTCATGAAATATAAAAACTAAAATAGATACAATTCCTAACGAAATAGTAGTGACTATAATTATATGATTCCAGGGAAATCTACGGCATGTATTATTGCGAAACAACCAGAGGCGCATTCTTACCACAATTCGAAGAAGGAAACGTCTACATGATTTCCAACTTCAAGATCGCAGAGGCAAAGGGAACGTACAGGCCATTACCAAAGTAGGATACGGTGATCACTTTGTTCCATGCAACTAAAATATAACACCTCAAGCAAGATGTCAAATCAATGCCTCAGCATAATTTTAGACTTATAAACTATGATGGCCTACACAAACGAGCGAATGATATCACATACCTTACAGAGTTATAGGTAAAAAACTTAAAGGACTCAATTAGACTTCTTTCCCATATTAAATTGTATTATAGTAGTTTCATATAATTCATAATTTTTCCAGCATTCTATCTAGATGTCATTGGCATTCTATCAAATGTCTTTGACATTGAAGACTTGGGCATCAAGCCTGGGAGGCCAAACCGCTTTTCAAGAAGGATATCATCTTGGCAAACAAAAGGTAATGAAATCTCTCTAAGACTAAGACATGATATGTACATTAGAACATTCGCCATAGCTATATACAAATCTATTATTTGTGACTGGCATGATAGGGCCAAGATTTGGAATTTGAAAATATTCTAAAGAAGCAAACAACCACTGAAATAGTACTTATTGTATGTGGTTGCACAGTCAAAGAATTAAATGGTTAGGCATCTTTCACTCTTCTTTTTTGCTTTACGTGTAACAGTTCTTTTGTTCCCTTATTTTGATTTCCCTACACTTGGATCTTATGTTCATGTCGGGGGGAAAAAGAAGAAGAAGGAAACATGCACCTAAGTTCCACATGTGGAACGAAGATTTACGCCAATCTCAACATAAAGGAGGCCAACGACCTCAAAGAAAGGATGCACAATGCAATAGACCAGAACTTTGAGATTGAAACGGTACCAACCCCAACAAAACCAACCAGGCAACCATAGAAGAAATAATGCTCACCAACAGATTGACTATCGACCAAATCCTCAATAAGAAGTTTGAAGATGGACGAAAGGTACTTCAATTACGCATGACTCCTAAAACTCCTTTGCACACCTTACGTTTGAAGTACTCTATACATTATTATGTTTATGCTTTGCTGCATTTGTATAGGAAATGATTTGTCCCTGTAATGCCATGATACTACAATTCCAAGATGTAAACAGCTGGTACTACTCAGCATGCCAATACAATAAAAAACTAAAGCCCTTTCAAGATACATTGTACCGTGAAAAATGCAAAAAATTAGCCAAGATACTAGTTCAAAGGCAAGCAGGTCAGGTACGAGATCTATCGGGCTCTAACATATTTTGCACTTGGCACTCGGGGGAAAAAATGGACAAATGTCAAAAATTCTTTTACATTCAATCAAGGCAAGCTATGAATGTTTGCAATATAATTATGCACAGGTATAGACCGCAGGTGCAAGTAAAGCATGTTACGAGGACTACAACATTCGCCATTTTCAACTGAGAAGCAGAAAGGATGCTACAAATGCCAGCACAGTAACTCATTGATGAACAAAAAGAGGTAAATTCTGATCACAATGCATTGATAGTTATTATGACATATCTCTATGACATCAGCAAAATAAGCCACCCCTCTACTATGAGACTTACGAGAACCTAAAACTACATACGATATTTCAGGAACAAAATCTGTAAGAAATTTCAAAAGTTGTGAAGAACATTGTTGGTAGGACCTTCATCTTCCAAGTCAAGATAACACAATTCACCATCGATAAGGGTTATGAAGACTACACTGTAAACCGAGTCTTCGAGAATGCATATATTGCAGACGAAAGTCCCATTTGGTTACAGCTATGCAGGTACTAAAAATCCCCAATTAGCTCAACAAACTGTCACATAGAATCCCACAATAATTTCCTAGTACATAGCATTGAAATCGTGCATTTAACACATGTAGGTGTCCAAAATTTGTGGTGCAAAAGATGACTCCTAAAAGGTTCAGAATTCTGATACAACTACCAAAAGAAAGCGCCTAAAAAATAACGATCAAGTTGGGCAAAGTGCAATGTAACCTAATGACAATGCATCATATTTAGAAGATTGAGGATGAAGAACGCGAGCATGTTCCAAGAGTGAAACAACAAGCTAAAGTTCTAGAAAGAAGAGAATCAAGAAGGCCAAGGAAAAAGAAGGTAATTATGGACGACTAGACATACGCAATGAAGGAACTTTCACTTTTCTTTTACATGAAATTTAAGCAGCAATTACATAGACTGATATGGAGATAATTTATATACTTTTGCCCTTTGGTGATTAGATCTTTGCAATTTTCTTAAACTCCTACCTATGCCAAAAAGAAGTGGAACTTTGCTGAAGAGATTTGCTTAGTCATTTTACTTTACTTGCATTAATTTTATAGTCCAATACTGTCTTATGGCGATTTTATCACTGCCGTCTCATCAAATTGGTATGCTAAGTCAAGAAAAAGTGACATCAATCTCTTAAAAATAAGAGTACTGTCCTTTCCCGTCAAGGACTCACTTTCTGTCTAGAAGGAATCAGGAAATTATTCACTGTATGTTGTCGTAAAATCATTTCAGCAACTAGACAGAGTGATTTGGTTGGCTATTTTCAGGCACTTTTAAGTTTCAACTCAATTATTCACTTTTCCTTTTTGTGTAAATGAGAGGTAGCTCCCACATTACACAATTTTAGGCTCAATATTCTGAAAGAGGAGTTGGTATTTTAAATATCTAAAAAAGAGACCCGATCAATCCGATATCTGTCGAGACGTAGTTAGAGAGACATAATACTTTTAAAGGAAAAGAAGACACTGTCGAGCCATAGTTAGAGAGACATAATACTTTTAAAGGAAAAGAAGACACTGGGCCTTGCATTACATTTTTTTGGAATAGTGAGAACTGCAATTTATATGGCCCGTCGGTACGAGGATTCAAACTCGGGACCTTGAAGTCATTCCTCAAGACTCTTTGCCACTCCACCACCCCTTGGGGTTTTGCATTACATTTTAGGATTAGGATTTAATGATGTATTGTTGCAACAATTGCAACTGGAAGCATTTGTCGCCTTTAGTGAACTTAAAATCATTACATATGCAAGATTATCTTTCATTGGCAAGGATTCTATATTTGCCATTAATTGACTATAACAAACATTATAAAATTTTGGCAAAAATTGCATTGAGCTTGAACTTCAACGTCGTTAGCTAACATCATGAATAGTACAAACTAATGCACCTAGAACTAATCCAAAATTATGTGTTTCATGTCGGTTGACAGCGACATCAAGATCAATCAGCTACGTCTACTCACTTATTTGCCAACAGAGTTAATCAATGATATTATGGTTAGGATTTCAAAAGTATCATGTCTAAACCTTTTTAGCATGCGTTGGACCTGCAACAGCTTCTAGACGTTTGAGTGACGACTACGAAATTATATGTGATGCTAACATTGGAAATTCAAAGTGGCCCAATAATGATAAAAGACTAATATCTTGGCAGATACTTTCACGGTTAGATGAAAGAGGACATAGAGATTTAGGCACAAGAATAGCAATACAAACTTATTTCGAAGCACCAACACTAGAGACATTTACAATTAGCATTGGAAAACTACAACTATTGCTAATACTCGATACATTGATGCAAAGCAAGAGAAGTAATCTCTATTTTGAATGGAACAAAGACCAACAAATAGGAGATTGCTACCTTTATTCAGTGCTTTGATATGGGATATGATAGTGCCTCACTCCTTAAATCACAATTCGTACTCGATGGCATAATACGTTTAAATTGCGACAATTGGTGCCCAACTCGACAAGACGTGTGTTGCAAGGCCTACTTTGGAGCATATGGGATTGTATGAATAAAATCTTGTAGGTTTTGTTGCATCTACCAAACTGAACCCATATCTTGAATCCACTTATTAGGTTTTGTTGCAAGGCCTCTATTTAGATACAACTTGTTCAAAATTATGTTTAGGAGCTCCATCCCATAGCGGCTCTTCCGCAGCTCTTAACAACTCATAAAACTGATCAGCCCCCTCGTTCGGCGGTTGGGGACCGTCGTCACCACCGTCGTTACCCCAGTCAACATTAGCATACCCAGCATCCATAATCATATCTCGGTAATCATACCGTGCCTCCTCCCTAACTTTAGTTTGACTAGTCGGGTTGGAGGACAATATTATCGTTTCCCCGTGCTGCGTCCACCTTGTGTATCCACCCATAAAACCGTACCGACGAAGATGCCATTTTACTTCAATTCTTTTTCTCCAATGCAACAACTCACATTTACCGCACGGACACCTTATCTTATCAAGGTCAACATGTGCAGGATGCGCGTAAGCAAAGTCGAGAAGTTCGTCAACGCGACACTCAAAATCTTCAGCATTCTTCCTTTTCATCCAACTTCGATCGACCGACATGACGACTGAATTATTGTACTGTAAACCACCTTCAATGGTGAGAGTAGTTAGGCAGGGTAGATGTAAATATGAATGCATGAATGTGACAACATGCCTATATATTTCTCATCTATTCTCTAATAGGTAGTGGTCATATCCCATTCAGAAAAGCACATGTTTATAAAATAGTAAAGAACTCATGCTTAGTCCTATGTCTGCGAAATATTCGACAGCACTTCCCCGCATTTCTCCAAGTACACGACATTGATATTAGGTGTTCTAACATTCATCTAACCTTGCCTTGCAAGGTTTGACGGATGTTAGAACACCAGATCTGTATGCACCCGGAGAAACACATGAGAACGTGTACCAAATATCCACGACATAGAACACAGAGCATGAGTTGAAACATTGTTTTATAAACACATAGCTTTTTCAAATTGTCCAAACTGGACATCCAAAGGCTCGTTACAAAGCATTACTTTGTAATGAGTACCTTTGAACGAGAACTAAGGGTTTTATGCATGCATGCGTTCAGAAATTGATAATAGCCGAGTTTAATTGTGCGTAGTGTTGATTAGTCCTAATTAAGGCTAATTAGGCTTAATTGGGTTATGTTAGGGCTAATTAGTGTTAATGAGGATTACCTTGGGCTAATTATAGCTAATTAGGCTTGACTAGGAGTAATTAGGGTTATTTTGAGCTAATAGCCAGGTTTAATTGTGCGAGTAGTGTTGATTAGTCCTAATTAGGTTTAATTGGGTTGTTACGCTTAATTGTGTGGAGTTGTGTCTGACACGTGTCCGACACCTACCGACACGTATCCGACACCTTCGGGGACGTGTCCGACACCTCCGGACACGTCCGAAGACATTGATTTATTTTTTAAATGTCGACACCATGTATGTCACTCCTTGAAGAGGTGCCAGACACCTCTTGAAGAGGTGTCCACAAGTATAAAGTCAAAATGTGACATTTTTTGGTGTCGGTGTTGATCGGATGGGGTGTCCGTGACCTACCGACACCTCGACACCTCATCGACACATCCAGACACGTGTTCGACACCTCTCAGCAGTGTTCGAAGACATTGATTTATTTTTTAATTGCCGGACACCGTGTCGGACACCCATTGAAGAGGTGTCCACAAGTATAAAGCCAAAATATGTTGTTTCGGTGTCGGCATCGATCGGATGCGGTGTCCCTGTCCGTGCTACCTAACAGGGATCTCAATCCAATTGGGTCCCATCCTCCGTCAACAATCTCAATTCTCAATTCTCTAATGCTCAATGCAATAAAAATTAAAAATCACACTATAAATCCAATTGGGTCACATCCTCCATCAACAATCTCAATTCTCAATTGTCAAATGCTCAATGCAATAACAATTAATAAAAATCACACATTCAATCCAATTGGGTCCCATCCTCCGTCAAGAATCTCAATGTCTCAAATGCTCAATGCACAATTAACAATCCAATTGGGAACAAATTAAGGATAGTTAGGGTTTATCCAGGCTAATTATGCTTTAATTAGGGTTTAGGGTTGAAGGTTAACTGGTTCAAATAGGTTTAATCGGAGCTAATTACGATTAATTGGTTCAATTAGGATTAACCAGGGCTAATTAAGGTTTATTGGTTCAATTAGGGTAAATTGAGATTAATTAGGGCTAATTGGTTCAATTAGGTTGAATCAGGGTTCATTACAATTAATTGGTTCAGTTAGGGTTAATCAGGTTTAATTGGGGTTAATTTGTTCAATTAGGGTTACGCGGGGTTAATTATTGTTAATTGGTTAGATTAGGGATAATTACGATTTGATTAGGGTTAATTTGGTTCAATTAGGGTTACTTGGGAACAAATTAGGGATAATTAGGGTTTAATCGTTACAATTACATTACAACAAATTAAATACAATACAATACATTACAAAAAATTAAGTTTAATTACATTACAACAAATTAAATTCAATTACATTATAACAAATCAAATACAATTACATTAGAACAAATTAAATACAATTACATTATAACAATAGATTCAATGCAATAAATAATTTCTAGCATACAATTACATTATAACAACATATTAATTTCTAGCATATTTGAACAGATTCAATATGATAAATAATTTCTAACCGGGAAAAAAAGTGAGTTCGGGCAGTGGTGGTGCGAGGCGGACGACGACAGTAGCGCACAGAAGGCAGTGGCAGTGGCGGGTGAAAGGCGGTAGAGGGTGGTTGTGCGGCGGAGGGGGAGGAACCGTGGTGATGGTGGTGTGATTGTGAGGTGGTTGTGGCAGTAGTGGACTAGCCGCGGCGCGGCGAGGTGGCTATGGGGACAACAGATGTGAAGGGATAGGGAAAGGCGGTGTGGTGGGTGGTGGGGGCCTGTCGCTTGCGTGGGGGCCTGGTGGGGAGGGACGGAGGCGGGGACCTTTCGCCAGCGTGGTGGTGGGGAGGAACGTTGCGGAGGTGGGTCACCGTGAGGGGGGATCGCCGGAGGTGAGAACGCTGACAGAGAGAGAAAAGGCGACATAGAGATAAACGAGGGACAGAGAGAGAAACGTGGGGAGAGAGAGAAAAATCTGAGTGTATTAAGAACTTTTAGTGACGGAATCATCCCGTCGCTAAAGGTCCGTCGGTAAAAACATTTTAACACACGGATATTTTTAGTGACGGTATTATTCCGTTGTTTAAAATTTTTTAAAAAATCATCAAAAATTATAGAATTCCCTAAAAATATTCAGCGACGGTTTATACCATAGTTAAAAGCCTGTCGGTAAAAGTCCGTCGGCAGTGTTTTTATTCCGTCGGTAAAATATTTTTTTGGACAACGTTTTTACCCACGGAAATTCCGTCGCTGAAATCACCTTTAGCGACGGAACTATTTCCTTCGCTAAAAGTTCGTCGCTAAAAGCCTTTTTCCTTGTAGTGCGGGTGCATGTGTGTGAGTGCTTGAAAGAGGGAGTGTAAGACTGTGTATTATATAAGTGTACATAGTGGTTCATGAATCCATGTACGCATGTGTGAGTAAAGAGTGAAGCTGTGTGTGTTTAATTTGTGCGTCCAATGGTGTATATATTTTGATGTGAGTGTGCCTGGGTATAGGTGATGCAATGGTGTGAATGTGTTATAGTGTGAAAACCATGGAAGTTTTATTGGGTCCTGGCCGTGGGAGAGATGGAGTGAGCTGAAAAGGAAAGAAAAAATGGATTTGTATGAGTTGGTTGTTGGAAATTTTCCAATAATTGATTCTTACCTTATTAAAGTTTGTACTACAAGGAATAAGTTGCAAAAAGAATCAATCAAATTGATTGATTGGTTTGAGATATATTAACTCTCAAACATTGGCATTTAATAAGGTTGAAACTAATCATGAAGTGGGTTCCCACATGGCTTGAGAAATGGGAAAGTTAAGGGTATTTAAATGGCCATGTGACATACCATATTGTTATAGAAACACATGGTATGCATGGCCATGCACTTGCACATGTGCGGTGCACCGCACACGCGCGCGCGCGGCAGTGGCAGCGGCGGTGTAAAGGCGCTATTGGCGCTTTTAGGCGCACTTTGCACTTTGCACGTGCGCATCGTCGCTAGGAGCCCTCGCCCCGAGCCCAGCCTTAACTTTTGCGACAAATTCAGCTTGTGAGCTGCAACTTGAACTGAAACAGTTAATTCGAAATGGCAACTGCAATTGGTGCCTTTTTAGTTCAAAAGTTGCACCTCTATATTGTGTCTACAGATTGTGACTGTTAAGTGACATCTGCAGAGTCACTTAACTGCCACAACTGATTGCCCCTGTTCTAGGCACCCTTTGGTGTCTATAAATAGGCTGATGGTCAGATCATACATAACACTTCGAATTTCTCTCTCGCTCTCTTAAATTTCTATCTGTTGATTGCATTCTGCTGTGATCAACAGTGTCTCGCCTATTTTATCTTGGGAGGCAGATTTGCTGCTACCCTAAGCAGCTAAAAAGGGAGCAAATACTGTCTTAAGGAAAGAGTGCAACGTATTCGACTCAGGCATCTTCAGTCCAGTTTCTCCATACTGCCTTTATTTCTAACAATCTTAAGACAGTATTTTGGCTACGATGGAGAATACTTCAAGGATGCCTGTCACCAACGACATCTCAAAGCTGGCTAAGTTCGATGGCTCTTTCTTTAGGCGATGGAAGAGCAAGATGTACTTCTTTCTTGCTGCTTTGAAGATTGCCTATGTGTTCACTATTCCAAAGCCTACGGTGGATGAAGCTGCAGACGAAGCAATAAAGCATGCTGCCATGAAGCAAAAGCAAAGGTGGGAGGAGGATGACACCTTCTGCAAGGGATACATTTTGGGAGGGTTGTCCGACACTTTATACGACGTGTACGAGATCAAGTATGCAAACAGCACCGCAAATGAACTTTGGGATGATCTCGACAACAAGTACAAGACGGAGGACGCCGGGAATAAAAAATTCCTAATCAGTAAGTTGTTTGACTTCCGCATGGAAAATAGCAAGTCAGTTATTACTCAGATTCATGAACTGTAAATGATTATGAATTTAATTATTTCGGAGGGCCACTCTCTTGACGAGTCTTTCCAAGTGTCAACGATAATTTCTAAATTACCGTTAGCTTGGAAAGATTGTCGTAAGGAGTTAAAACAAAAGAAGGATGCCATGACCATGCAAGAATTGGTCAAGTATATCCAAGTTGAAGAGAACTCTCGAAACTTGGATAGGCTTGAGTTGGAAGACAACAAGTCCTCCAAGGCTCTTGTGATAGATCATGGCTCCTCTAGTGGCACTAAGCGTAAGCTTGATGGTCGAGCTTATTTTTCTACCAACCGGCAAGACAAGCCTAAAAAGGCATGTTGGAAGTGTGGGAAAATTGGCCACTTCAAGAAGGATTGCCGAGTGGCTAAGAGGCAGAAAAAGGACCATGCCAATATGGTTGACAACGAGGACTTCGTTGCAGTGGTTTCCGAAGCCAACATGATAGGGGAAGATGAAGAGTGGTGGGTTGACTCCGGTGCAACCAAGCATATTGTTAAAAACAGAAATCTGTTCAAGGATCTCGAGCCAGTTGCGGAGGGATATCAACTCTGCATGGGAAATTCATATACGGCTAAGGTCATGGGCAAAGGAATTGTGGTTCTCTATCTCTCTTCCGGAAAGACGCTGACCTTAAAGGATGTGCTTTTTGTTCCCGATGTTAGGAAAAATCTTATATTTGTTAGTATGCTTAATCAGTTTGGATTTAAGATTTTGTTTGAGTCAGATAGTGTAATTTTGACTAAGGGAGGGAACTATGTTGGCAAGGGCTATGTAACCAACGGATTGTACAAGCTTACTATGGCTAATAAAGAAACTAAGTTTGTTTATATTGCTGTTCCATTTAATTTATGGCACTCTAGACTAGGTCATGTTAATTATAAACGCATGAGAAGTATGGTAAAATTGAGTTTAATACCTCAAATTACTTCACCTAGTTTAGAGAAATGTTCAGTTTGCATAAAGTCTAAAATTGCCAGAAAACCCTTTAAAGGGGTTGAGAGGAAAATACAATTATTAGAATTAGTACATTCGGACTTGTGTGAAATGGAAGGTAATCTAACAAGGGGTGGTAAAAGATACTTCATTACATTTATAGATGATTGTTCATGTTATACATACACGTATCTTCTTAGGACTAAGGATGAAGCTTTGGATAAATTTAAAATTTACAAAGCGGAAGTAGAAAATCAACTAGATCGTAAGATTAAAATTTTACGGTCGGATAGGGGAGGTGAATATATTTCCTTTGATGATCTATTTGAAACTTGGGGTATCATACACCAAGTTACAGCTCCTTATAGTCCACAACAAAATGGTGTAGCCGAAAGGAAAAATAGGACCTTGCAAGAAATGGTTAATACCTTATTACTTACTTCTAATTTGCCTAAGAATTTGTGGGGGGAAGCTCTCATGACTTCCACATATATACTTAATTGTATACCCCACAAGGTATCTAATGTCACACACCCTATGAGTTATGGAAGAAGAGAAAACCTTCTTTTGGACACCTTAAAGTGTGGGGGTGTAGGGCGTTAGTAAGGCTAACCGATCCAAAAAGACCCAAATTAGGGGAAAAGGCAATCGAATGTGTCTTCATAGGCTATGCTCAATATAGCAAAGCGTATAGATTCTTAACCGTGGAATCAACGGAATCCGTTAGCCAAAAGATTATTTTGGAATCTAGAGATGCAAAATTTTTGAGAATTCTTTCTCTAGAGATCGGAAAAATGAAAACACAGTCGATGAGGATCAAGTTCACCCTACTCCGGAAATGGGGGAAGGAGGTGAACTAAGGAGAAGTAAGAGAGCAAGAATTGAGAAAACCTATGGTCCAGATTTCTACCAATTTTTAGTTGAGGGAAGTAGAAATGAAGGTGATTACTCTCATATGTATAATGTAGAACATGACCCTCTTACATATCGAGAAGCCATAACTTCTCGAGATTCTGATTTGTGGAAAGAAGCTATAAATGATGAAATGGAGTCGATAATGTCAAACCAAACTTGGGTATTGACTGATTTACCACTAGGGTTTAAACCAATAGGCTGCAAATGGATCTTTAAGCGAAAGCTTAAACCAGACGAATCCGTAGATAAGTATAAAGCTAGACTTGTGGCCAAGGGTTTTAAACAAAAGGAAGGAATTGACTATTTCGACACTTACGCTCCGGTAGCTAGACTTAGCACTATAAGATTATTGTTTGCGTTATCGTCCATTAACAAACTAGTTATACACCAAATGGACGTCAAGACTGCTTTTCTAAATGGTATTTTAGATGAGGAGGTGTACATGGAACAACCGGAAGGTTTTGTACTAAAGGGCCAAGAAACAAAGGTTTGTAAGCTTATCAAATCTTTGTATGGTTTAAAACAAGCTCCTAAGCAGTGGCATGAATGATTTGACCAAGTCGTTCTCTCTAATGGATTTAGAATAAATGAATGTGACAAATGCGTTTATTCTAAGTTTGATAAAGGACGTGGTGTGATAATATGTTTGTATGTGGATGATATGTTAATCTTTGGTACTGATTTAGATATTGTGTTGGAAACTAAATTATTTCTATCTTCATCGTTTGATATGAAGGATATGGGGGAAGCCAGTGTTATATTGGGAATGAAAATAATAAGATACTCGGATTCTATTTCTTTATCACAGTCTCATTATATTGAGAAAACTTTAAAGAAATTTAATCACGAGAATTGTATCCCGGTTACTACCCCATATGACCCTTCTATCAAGTTAAGGGCAAATGAAGGGAAATGTGTCTCTCAGCTAGAGTATTCTAGTGTTATTGGCAGCTTGATGTATATCATGCATTGTACCCGGCCAGATATAGCCTTTGCAGTTGGTGTTTTGAGTAGATTTACTCATAACCCCGGGCAAGTTCATTGGAATGCAGTGTTTAGAGTACTTAAGTACCTTAAGGGCATAATGGACTATGCATTAACTTATAAAGAGTTTCCTGCTATTTTGGAAGGGTACACAGATGTAAATTGGATCACGGACTCAGATGAAACAAAGTCCACAAGTGGTTTGATATTTACCATAGGTGGAGGTGTTGTTTCTTGGGGTTCCAAGAAACAAACTTTGATTTCACATTCGACCATGGAGTCCGAGTTTATTGCTTTGGCAACGACGATTAAGGAGGCAGCATGGCTAAGAGACCTGTTGATAGAAATTCCTCTATGGCCTAAGCCAATGCCTGCTATTTCTATATTCTGCGATAACGAGGCAGCGTTAACGCGAGCATATAGTAAGGTATACAATGGGAAGTCTAGACATATAAGTCTTAGACATAGCTATGTGAGAGAACAACTTAGCAAATGAGTTGTTACTATTAGTTATGTGAAGTCCAAAGGAAATTTGGCAGATCCCTTTACGAAAGGCCTAGGTAGGGATATAATATGGCAGACTTCTAGGGAGATGGGTTTGAAGCTCATGAAATTAGAGAGGTAACATACACGTGGAAACCAACTAGATACTAGAGTAACCTTTGGTCTTCTAGTTCAATGGAAAAACACGTTGTATTTATAACCAAAGATGCACTAAAAGATGAATATTTTGATCTTCATGGCATCTCAAGGTAGTGCATACTTGTATGGAGAACAAGAGGAGGGTGGGAGTTATTCCCTTAATAAATCTATGTCTTTAAAGGAGGGTGCAAGTCATACAACTGCACCTTAGTAGATTTACCTATATAAGTGCGGGAAGTGGGGCCGCTTCTACGAGATTTGAGCTAGTCTCTATGGCACTTATGAAAATCCTAAGATGTAGCACATGGCTGTAAATGTGCAGGTATTTGGAAATTTGGTTGGAAAGTTCTACACAAAGTTGTGATGATCAATCATCAAGGATTCTTAGTTCAAGGCTAAGGCTACTTTGAATTCTGATTGACTTTACTACTTTATAGTAAAGGTTCAAGTCGAAAGACACCTTTATCTTAGTAGGACCTACCAAAGGATAGAGAGGTACATTTCTAAATTAGGAATGTGATAAAATCCAGTTTTGAAAAATTGGGGGAAATTGTTGGAAATTTTCCAATAATTGATTCTTACCTTATTAAAGTTTGTACTACAAGGAATAAGTTGCAAAAAGAATCAATCAAATTGATTGATTGGTTTGAGAGATATTAACTCTCAAACATTGGCATTTAATAAGGTTGAAACTAATCATGAAGTGGGTTCCCACATGGCTTGGGAAATGGGAAAGTTAAGGGTATTTAAATGGCCATGTGACATACCATATTGTTCTAGAAACACATGGCATGCATGGCCATGCACTTGCACATGTGCGGTTCACCGCACCGCACGCACGCGCGCCGGCAGCGGCGCCGGCGGTGTAAAGGCGCTATTGGCGCTTTTAAGCGCACTTTGCACGTGCACATCGTCGCTAGGAGCCCTCGCCCCGAGCCCAGCCTTAACTTTTGCGACAAATTCAGCTTGTGAGCTACAACTTGAACTGAAACAGTTAATTCGAAATGGCAACTGCAATTGGTGCCTTTTTAGTTCAAAAGTTGCACCTCTATATTGTGTCTACAGATTGTGACTGTTAAGTGACATCTGCAGAGTCACTTAACTACCACAACTGATTGCACCTGTTCTAGGCACCCTTTGGTGTCTATAAATAGGCTGATGGTCAGATCATACATAACACTTCGAATTTCTCTCTTGCTCTCTTAAATTTCTATCTGTTGATTGCATTCTGCTGTGATCAACAGTGTCTCGCCTATTTTATCTTGGGAGGCAGATTTGCTGCTACCCTAATAGCAGATTATAAGGGAGCAAATAATGTCTTAAGGAAAGAGTGCAACGCATTCGACTCAGGCATCTTCAGTCCAGTTTCTCCATACTGCCTTTATTTCTAACATTGGTGATCTGCCATGGACGTGCAGATGGTATGTGAGGGTAGCGGTGTGGGTTGTGTATTCATATTTGTGGGTAAGTGTAATGGAAAAAGAAAGGAAAAGGGGGGAAGACCCACTGCCTCACGGCAGTGGGTGTGAAAGGAGGATAGTATGCAGTTTTGGAGTGCATGTGTGCTGTGTAAATGCTATGTGGGTATGAGGGTGCTGTGAGTAATGTGTATATATGTGTGTGTGTTTATATAGTTGTGTGTGCGGCGTGCATGGAGCTGGGAAGTTAATGTTAGAATAAAGGCAGTATGGAGAAACTGGACTGAAGATGCCTGAGTCGAATGCGTTGCACTCTTTCCTTAAGACAGTATTTGCTCCCTTATTATCTGCTTAGGGTAGCAGCAAATCTGCCTCCCAAGATAAAACAAGCGAGACACTGTTGATCACAGCAGAATGCAATTAACAGACAGAAATTTGAGAGAGAGCAAGAGAGAATTCGAAGTGTATAGTATGATCTGACCATCAACCTATTTATAGACACCAAAGGGTGCCTAGAACAGGTGCAAACAGTTGTGACAGTTAAGTGACTCTGCAGATGTCACTTAACAGTCACAATCTGTAGACACAATATAGAGGTGCAACTTTTGAACTAAAAGGCACCAATTGCAGTTGCCATTTCGAATTAAGTGCAAAGTGCGCCTAAAAGTGCCTTTACGCCGCCCCCGCCCCCGCCGGCGCGTGCGCGCGCGTGTGCGGTGCGGTGCACCGCACATGTGCAAGTGCATGGCCATGCATACCATGTGTTTCTAGAACAATATGGTATGTCACATGGCCATTTAAATACCCTTAACTTTTCCATTTCCCAAGCCATGTGGGAACCCACTTCATGATTAGTTTCAACCTTATTAAATGTCAATGTTTGAGAGTTAATATCTCTCAAACCAATCAATTAATTTGATTGATTCTTTTTGCAACTTAATCCTTGTAGTACAAACTTTAATAAGGTAAGAATCAATTATTGAAAAATTTCCAATAGTTAAGTGTGTGTATGTCGTGTATATAGCAGTGTGAGTGTGAAGGAAGTTGGAGATAAAATCGTGGGGCTCACTGTGTGCATGGGTAAGTGTATATGTAAAGGTATAGTGTATATGTGAGATGAGGGAGTGGATGATATGTGGGTTTGTGCAAATCAGTGTGTGTGAGGGTATTTATATATGTGTATAAGTATTTATATATGTGTATAAATGGTTGAGGAGGGCATGAATGTGTTGGTGTAGTTATATTTGTGTGCGTGGAGCTACCAACAGACAGCTCTGTGTGTGTGGAAATGCTGTGAACAGGAGTGCGTGGGTACATAGGGAAAAGAAGGGAAATACGGTTCGGGTAACGGGTTGACGTTAAGTTTGGTACGTGCATACACTAGCGCACGCTTATCGTTAGCACGTGAAATTTTAAAGTATGACACCTTAGCCTATATTAGAATTTCTGGCAAAAGTTTATAATTTTCTGAAACTATTTATGTTTTTAATATTTTCTGTAAACTTAGAATTGTAAAATTCTTTGGACCCTTTAAACCCAGAAAATGTTCAAGGACAAATTAGAGTAATGTCTTTATGGTATAAATAAGACTCAGTTTGAATTTGATAATTTTTGGAGTTTATTTTCTATGGTTTACGTATCGCATTGGTTTTAACAAAACGAATAGTTTAAAAATAGTTTTAATACCTTTTAATTTCTGATTTAAATTTCTAAATTTTTTATACATATTTTAAAGCAGTTAAAAAAATTATGGGACTTTATTTTCAGCTAAAAGAAATTTTGGCAATTTATGGCTTTTTAGTGTATTTAAAGAAATTATTTTTAATTCAAAAAAATAAAAAAATATTCAGAAAATTCATATTTTGACTCTCTATAATGTTTTAAGCTACGAAAGTATTTTATTGTAATTTACTACGAATTTCGGGATATCATTACACGTTAGAGAGCGTACAGTATTTTCGGCTAGGTTGGCCGTGTGCGGGAACCATTTTGAGTTACGTCATTCTGGGGTTAGAAGTGAACGCCGTTTGGATAGTTGATAATAGGGTTTATAGTATAGTAGTGTAGATTATTTTTCTAATAAATGAATTTGCCAAATTAGGTTAATTCAACAACTTTTGGATCAGGTCAATTAACATTGCATAACGTGGATCGAGGTAAGGGATTTCTATCTGAAATCCAGTTTCATCGATTTGTCCTCATAAATATTTTTATGTATTGCTATCGAATTTTATATTTGAAATGTGCATTGTTTGCCTTTTAATGCCCTGTTTTGAGCCTTACACGTTTATTGAAATCTTATTCGATGCTCAGTATTTCTTTCTCGTTGTGCATCAATTAAATTCATTGTGTTATCGATTGCTGTCATTCTGCATATTGACATGAGATTTTGCATTGGTGTGTTTTGGCAAAGTTGGTAGGTATTGGAGGATTTGGTGTGGGCTAGTACCTTGATGGACTAGCCGATGTATTGGTGCGGACTAGTACCTTGATGGACTAATCAGTGTATTGGTGTGAGCTAGTACCTTATTGGACTAGCCAATGTATCTGTGATTAATTGCTTGCATCGTATCCGAAAAATCGTATTGATATCAGATCCAATTAGTTATGATTCTTTTGAAACTTTTGAATTTTTTTAATTAAATTGCATCTGTGAATTATTTCGTAATTTTTTTTTTATTGAGCGACCTTACTGAGCTCTCAAAAGTTCACTCTCCTTTGACTTCCTTTCTGCAGGTAATATCCAACAATAGATCGCATTGGGTATGGAATAGATCCGAGCGAGGGAAAGAGAAATTTAGTTTTAGTTTTGGACATTAGAACCCATGTGCGGGTTATTATTGTTATTTAGAATTGTTGACTTAGACATTGATGTTTCAACTATGACAGTTTGCTAAGAGCATTATTTGATTTATGATTTAGTTGCTCTGACAATTTGTGATATTATATTGTTACGTTTGAGGTATTATTCTCTTAGCGTAAATGATCGAGCGAGTGTTAACATTCTAGAAATTCCAGGATGTTACAATAATTGCCCAAGATTTGAGTGGTACCTAGTTGTTAAAGCTATGGGAATGAAAGTAATATACCGTTGAAAAAAGTGTGTATATGGTGGTGGTAGATACAATGTTAGAAAATCCCTAAATGTTGAAAGCTTGAGTCTCTATTATCGTGAGGCTCATCTCCTCAGTAAATTGAGGCCACATGTTGCATTTCTTTATTATTATTATTATTATTGTTGTTGTTGTAATGAGTGTTAGCCCTATGGTTGGATAACCTAAGCTTACATCTTGTTTTGATGATAACTACACATTGATTATGTTCTAATATGTGCTTTGAGTGTATTCTTAGTAGGTATATACATGCACACTCATGAAGACACATTTGAGAAGTTGGATAGATGGATTAAAGCCAAAGAAGCTTAAATCTATGGTGACATGCTATGGAAGTTTCATCAAGTCCAATGTCAAAGAGCAAGAAAGAATGCATAGGCTAAGTTACTATCGATTATAATTGATCTTTCCTATTATGTACCTAGTCTTGGTTTGATGCTTGGATTGATGACTATGACCTAAAAAGACCTTAGGACACCTTGTGCATTGCATGTGAGTTCATAACCTTTCACACGAGTGTGGTTCTTGAAAATGAGTGAACTTTGGAGCTCACTCAAATTTTCTCAAAACTGTTTTTGGTGCTAAACCTTTCATATCTTGATAGAACTTTTCATTAGCTTTCCAACGCAAAAAACGGCACCTCAATCCGATATTTCTAGAGAAAGTTATGCCCAAAATAGGAAAGGGGGTTCCGTGAGGCAGCCGATAGGCAGTAGGGTAATGCAGTCGACTGCATTGGTCAAAATACTGTTCCAACGGCTATTTTTGAGGACAAAACTCCAACGGCTATATTAGAGGGATTACAGTCGACTGCATTGGTTACAGTCGACTGCAATGGCAGTTTTGGCCATATTATGCCTAATGGCTATATTTGATCTCTTCTCTATATAAATGATTTGGGGCTTCATTATACATCATGGAAACTAGATTCTAAGCCTTCATTCATTAGAGAAACATCAAGGATCATAGATTAAACTTATCTCTCTTCACCTTCATGATTTCACATCATTAAAGAAAGCATCTTTGTGAGCATTTCTTTGATTGAGAGTGAGCATACTTCAAGTCATCAATTCTCTCATCTCTCTATTGTACTAGAGCTTCAATTGTACTCATTTCCTTTCAAGAGGGTTTCTTTGTACACATTTGATCTTTGTAAAAGGATTGTGATCAAGGCTTGGGTTTGTCAAGTCTTGGGTGAGCTTTGTGGATTCAAGGCTTGTGCTTGGTGTGGGGATATCACCAAGTGTTGTAAGGGTTTTGATCTTGACCCGGAAGAAGATTGTTGCTAGTGGATTCTAGTGCTCTTGCAAGGGACTTCCTTGAAGAGGTGGATGTAGGCTTGAGGGTATATCAAGCCAAACCATTTAAATCTCCTTGTCAAGTATCCCTAACTCAATCTCTTTACTTATTGCTCTACAATTGCTTGAGATTGTGTAGTTAGCATCTTCATTGAAGTATTACTTGGTTTGCTTGAAATTTTTGATTGTGCTTAGTTTAAATTCCCCATTATATTTCAAAAACCCTATTCACCCCCCTCTAGGGTTGTTTTATTGGTTTCAAGTGGTATCAGAGCCTCGGCTCTTGATTTTTTGGTTAACACCTAGAGAGTTAAAAGATCATGGGATTTCCTAGTCTTGAGGGGAGTTCTATTACTAGACCTCCACTTTTTGATGGGTCTTCATATAGTATATGAAAAATTAAGATGCGAGTATTTTTAGAATCTTTAGATTATGAAATATGGGGAATTGTTGAAGATGGCCCTTATGTTCCAACCAAGAGGATTAGGAATAAGCTTGTGCCAAAGGAGAAATCCGAATTTAATGACTATGATAGAAATATGCTTTGCATGAATTCTAGAGCTAAGAATTGTCTTGTTTGTGCTCTAAACGCAAATGAACTCAATCGAGTTATTGCGTGTGATTCGGCTAAGAGTATGTGGGATACACTTCAAGTCACTCATGAAGGGACTTCTCTTCTAAGAGATTCAAAGATGAATTTATGGCATAGCGAATATGAATTGTTTCAAATATTTTCCGATGAATCTATTATGGAAATGAATTTTTGTTTCACTAAAATTGTTAATACTTTGAAACAATTAGGAAAAGATTTCTCTAACGGTGATCTTGTGAGAAAGGTAATTAGGTCATTACCTAGAGAATGGAATGCAAAAATCACCGCACTTCAAGAATCAAAGGATCTTAATACCTTCCCGTTGGATGAATTAATTTGCCCATTGATGACCTATAAAATGCAACTCGAATCATCTGGGCAAAAAGTTCCAAAGAAGAAGAAGAAGTGCATTGCTCTTAAAGCTTCATCAATGATGGATCAATCTTCAAGTGAAGAGGAAGAAGAGTTGAATAACAAGGAGATAAACATACTTGCAAAAGAATTCAATGAGTTTCTCAAACTTAAGAAAGTTGGAAACTCACACAAGAGCAAGAATGATTCAAGTGTAGAGATTACCTCATGGGAGAATAAGAAGAAGAAACGGTCAAGAAAGAAGCACTCCATAAAGAGATCAATCGAAGCCATTATTTGGAGCGATAATGACTCACGTGGAGATGAATGTGGTGATTTCGATGATAGAGATTCAAATCTATGCTTCATGGCTCAAAAAGAAAATGAGGTAAATTCTTCATATAGTGATAGTGATAGCAATTTTTCCAATGATGATATTTATGATGCTTACGCTCTTTTATACGAAGAATCCATGAAATTAGCCAAGAAAAATTGTGCTTTGAAAAAACAAGTGCGTACGATTTCAAAAGAGCTAGATGACTTAAAAAGTGAAAATAATGAGTTGCATGCCAAGAATGAATGCATATCTAGCCATTTATATGTGGAGAATGTGAATAATGATTTGGTTGAATTAATTGCTAACACTTCTAGCTCAAAACAAATCTCTTGCAAAACTTTGGCTCTAGAAAAACAAAATGAAGATTTAAAACTTGAGATTTGTGATTTCAAAAGATGCCTTGAAAATTTTGTTGATGGTAAAAACAACTTGGATGTCATGCTTGGACACCAAAGAGTTGGCCTAAACAAAGGCGGTGTTGGATTAGATCCCCTCACCTTGCCTCCTAAAGTTTTTAAACAACAAGCTAGGTTAAATGTTCCTCCAAGACAACCAAAGAACTATTGCACACCTTTTACACATTGTGGTTGGTGCAACAAGAAAGGGCATACGACTAATTATTGTCCTTGTAGAATTGTTCATGTTGGAGGTGTAAAGAAAATATGGGTTGTTAAAGAGTTTCTTAATGTTGCTAAGACTAACACTTATGGACCCAAGAAAATGTGGGTACCAAAAGTTAGACCTAAATTGTGATTGCAGGTTGTTAAAAGCAAAGGCAAGTAGCAACAATGAGAAGGCTCCAAGAAAATTTTGAGAAGGAGGAGCAACAAGCTAAATCTTAAGAGGGAGTAAGCATTCCGAGATTGGACATGCTACTTTAAATGAGGAGAGCCTCAAAGCTTGTCAAGAAAATGGATTTCAAGAATGATCATTCATGAGCTCAATTCCTTGGTAATTCATCAAGAGGGTAAAACTTGGCTATATTCAACATTGTGCTATACACTAAACTTATATGTCATGAAGCATGAACAAATGGTCATACTTATTTCTCATGATATAAATAGCTTGCTTGTTGAGAATTAATGTGAACCTTGCCGATGAATGGTCCTCTTGCATTTATATTGAAAATATTGATTGTTGATGACCATTATTCGCTTTGTGAAAATTTCATGTTGAAATTATGTCATCTTAATGCTTCACAATGCCATTCATACACACACCCCTTTTGGTAATGCCAAAAAGGGAATATGACTCGGTTAGACATTTAGTTGTGTTTGTTTGATATTGTTGGCATCCATTGATTGAGGGGGAGCATACATTATGATGGAATATGTATAAGATAACTTGATAGGGGAGCTTACATGCTTGAATCATATACTATCTTGTTACTCTTAAAATATGCATAAAGTAGAAGAGATTATTGAGCTACATTGCATATCTTTCATTGGATCATGAAGGAACTCTTGATGTCATCAGTATGAGTTCATGAGTTATATGCACTTCACGCCATTATCTTGCTTATAACTATCTCTTCACACATGCATACCCTTGTCTCTTTGTTGATGACAAAGGGGGAGAAATAATCTTGATTCTATATGCTATGTGATTTTGTGTTTTGAGAGAACATTAGAGGAAGAGCATATCTTGTTTTAGCTAGGGAAGCTAGCTACAAGCTTAATTGCTATAAGAGATAAATTGACATATCTTGAGTATACAAGCAATGATTGAGTGTTCTATGTGAGATTGTTGTGCTTAATTGACTATCATATGATACATCTTACCCTATATAGAATCAATGTTTGTCATCATAAAAAAGGGGGAGATTGTTAGCCCTATGGTTGGATAACCTAGGCTTACATCTTGTTTTGATGATAACTACACATTGATTATGTTCTAATGTGTGCTTTGAGTGTATTCTTAGTAGGTATATACATGCACACTCATGAAGACACATTTGAGAAGTTGGATAGATGGATTAAAGCCAAAGAAGTTTAAAGCTATGGTGACATGCTATGGAAGCTTCATCAAGTCCAATGTCAAAGAGCAAGAAAGAATGCATAGGCTAAGTTACTATCGATTATAATTGATCTTTCCTATTATGTACCTAGTCTTGGTTTGATGCTTGGATTGATGACTATGACCTAAAAAGACCTTAGGACACCTTGTGCATTGCATGTGAGTTCATAACCTTTCACACGAGTGTGGTTCTTGAAAATGAGTGAACTTTGGAGCTCACTCAAATTTTCTCAAAACTGTTTTTGGTGCTAAACCTTTCATATCTTGATAGAACTTTTCATTAGCTTTCCAACGCAAAAAACGGCACCTCAATCCGATTTTTCTAGAGAAAGTTATGCCCAAAATAGGAAAGGGGGTTCCGTGAGGCAGCCGATAGGCAGTAGGGTAATGCAGTTGACTGCATTCCAATTGCTTGAGATTGTGTAGTTAACATCTTCATTGAAGTATTACTTGGTTTGTTTGAAATTTTTGATTGTGCTTAGTTTAAATTTCCCATTATATTTTAAAAACCCTATTCACCCCCCTCTAAGGTTGTTTTATTGGTTTCAATGAGCAATCTTTTTCTTTGTTAAAATGGGTTGCCTGGGATAAAAATATATAAAAACAGATGATTTATTCTGTAACAAAAGAGAGACATTCCTTTATATTTAAGTATTTTTTAAGTACAGGCACTAAGACAACGAGTAAAAACTGAACTATTCTTTTATCTTTTATCAACAAGAATAATGAGAGTCTTTGCCATTATGAACCAACTAATAATGAAAGGCTTCACCATTAGGAAAATCCTAAGATTAAGTAGAATTATGAGTAGAAGCATCACTGCGTCATCATCCAGTCTAAGTCCAATACTAACTGCAATGTGGGAAATTCCACAAAAGGCCTGATTCGTCCGATAACTTGATGTAGATAGAACTATCAAAAATAAGAGTATTTGGAATACTGAGCTTGTGGGCAATGGAAATTTCACAAAAGGCCTGATTCTTCCTATAAAGGTCAGCCCCCACCCCTCAGGCCTTATACAAGGCACTGATTGGCCACCTTTGCATACTAGACATAAATTTTCATTTGAGAACAAACCTCTCTCTCACAAACGAAAAAGAAGTGCATTAGGGGAACCAAAATGCCACTAGAATCAATTAACAAATTAAAACTACAAAATCTAAAAAGGTTTTGACTCCAAATTTGATCGTCAGCACCTAGTAATAAAATGCAAAGAAAGGAGAGCAAGAGAGAGTGGACGTACTTGGGTTGTGTTCTTGAGCTCTTTTTCATGACATCACACATGCATCTTCATCATAATCATCATCATCATCATCATCATCGACGTTGCTAAAGTCATCATCATCATCATCATCATCATTGTTGCCAAAGTCGTCGTCGTCGTCATCATCATCAGCATCATCACCACCACCACTGTTGCCAAAGTCGTCGTCGTCGTCATCATCATCACCATCATCACCACCACCACTGTTGCCAAAGTCAAAGATTCTATATTCCCAAAATTCAGCAACTTTGTAATATTTGTCATATGTGTCAGCATCATTGCCATCCACCGTAGATCCCTGAATCATGTCACATACATGAAATATAGGTGAATATAGCATCTTTGAATGCTTTACAAGATAAAGCAAATTGGTACATCTCGGTTTGAATGAGTACTTTTTCTCAATAATGGTTAATAATAATAAATATATAATAGACGACTTTGTCTCTGACTTTGTGACATATGTCATTTTTCATTTCGAGCTCTCCGGTAAAGTCTCATCTTAATGTTCACTTTTAAATGTTAACTTGCTACAAAGTTATACATTAAATGTTCACTTGCTACAAAGTTATACATTAAATTCGGGCTTTTTTTTTTTTCTTCCCTTCCTTTGGCAACAAATTGAATTTGGACTCTTACTGAATATTGAATTCTTATAATGCAAATAAAAATCAAGAGCAAAAGAACTTCACTAAAATAGGTAGCACATAGTATTATTTCTAAAAATATTAAAATGTGTGCTATTTTTTGTTCTTTGGTGCCACATAGACTTTGCACCGTTAAAGTAACTTTGTCCGCTAAACATCAAAAGTAAAGTAACTTTGTTAAGATAGGTAGTAGAATCAATAAACTAAGAGTTTCTCATAGTATTATTCCTCATAAATATAAATCTTTCGCAACCTTTTGTAATTTTATCTTCTTTACACTTTATCTTCATTATATGGAAAAGTCAGATCCATCCAAGTATGCATCACTAGATATTATAACTTAAAAAATCATACTAGTTTCACAACATTTACGAAGCCCTATGTGATTATGTCGCCGTAAACATATTAAAAAATCAAGCTTTAGTTACTTAAAGAATGTTCGTGACAGTGAACAATTACCTTTAGGTAGTCATTGAGGTCTTTAATCCACAATGATTGATGTGGACCTGGCGATATCCTTATTCTTGGCGTAAATATTTGTCCGGAAGTAAAGTTCCCCATTTGGTGACATTCATACAATCCCACTGCTAGCAATGAAGGCATGTTCAAATCATAATTTGCACTGCAGAAACCTATGAACTTTGGCAGAGTTTCCAGTTTAAGGAACTTCAATCGAGGAAAAACTATCTGATCGTCGGTCCCACCTTTACCCCCTTCATCATCGTAAATGACTTCTTCCATCGCAGGGCATAACCTTATTACAAACACTCGGAGTTGTTGAAGACCTCTAGCGACTGAATACGAGAACATATTTTTCAAAATACTGAATCCATCAATTATTAGTACTTCAAGGCCTAGAAATCCATCAGTTGAAACAACTGTTGATAGGTTTCTACATTCTCGTACTTCTAAATGTTCTCCATGAAATCCATTCAAGTTGAGTGCAGTTTGCTTCAGATTTGGCAAACCTTGTAAGACCAATTTTTCAAAAATTTGCAACTGTCTAAGCATAGCAGAAGGGACAACGCTCTCCAGTCTCTTACACTGCTGAACCTCCAAAATCTTTAGATGAGAGAATGAATTTCCTATATGGTACTCGTCTTCCCATATGCATCTTAAACTTTTGAGCTTCTTAATATACAACATGTCCAAGGCGGGAAAAGCTACCTGAACATTCAAAATGTTACAACTTGTTATATATGAAGTACATCCATGCACGTTATCTAAATCTCACACTCGTTCCAATTTTTTCATAATCTGTAAAAATCAAAATGAATAATTTTGTGGCGGACTCTTCCATTTATCAATAAAAACCAATGGCAGCTACAGGCTTTTCAAGAATGAACAGGAGAATAAAGTTATACAACATGTTTTGTGAGCGTGTGTGTGATTTGGTGTTGGGGGGAGGGGGATTAGATGGGATTTGAGAGTTGTGATATGCAGCAATCGTGACGTGAAGAAGCAGAAATGAAACTTGGAAATCTTATGGGAACGCGGTTAGCCCTGCACAAGAAGCTGGACTTTAATTCTCCACAAGATGTCAGTGGCAACAAAAGGTCAACATACACAGGTATCCAATGATGTTAATCTTACTAGCAGTTTTGCTTTAATTGCTGGTTATGAAGGTAAAAAGGATCCACTAGAAACAGAAAATAGGATAGTAAATAATCCTAAGCCACACCTAGAAGGCTCAGCAGCTTCTAAGGGAAGGAATACCAGGGACAATGCTCCTGTCAACAAAGGAAGTAAAACCAATTTTAAATGACTACTTTCTCTAGCTGGAATGTGAGGGGATTTAATGACCCTGTGAAACAGTATTAAGTGAAGACAACATTGAAGAACAATATAGTTCAGGTGATTGCTGAGAATATGGTAGGTGGGATGACGTGTATGCTTAAATTGATATCAAGTCCTACACCTCTTAGCATATAACTGGTATTGTCCACTCTCAGATGCAAAAATCCTAAGGTGAGAATAGGAAGAACCTATGGCAGAGCCTGTTACATTACAGCAGTTATGTTAGGCAACAACCTTGGATTGGTGTGGATGATTTTACTGCAGTCAGATTTGTCAATGGGATTTCAAGAAGAGATGTAGATGAGTTCAACCAGTGCATCTATATGGCTCATTTGGAGGATATTACGACTCATGGCTTCTTTATACCTGGTGCAATAAGAGAATGCAGAATAGACAGAGCTTTTCAAAATGAAGGTTGGTTAGATATCTTCCCAAAAACTCATCTGGAGGCTCATGCACCAAGCATATCTGATCAATCCATGCTAACCATCAAGATTCTACAAGGGCAGGATATAAACAGAAGTCCTTTTAAATTCCTAAATTTCTGAATGAAGAATGAGAATTTCCCAGCCTTGATGAAAAGTATATGGGGGGATTCTAAAAGGCTTCCTTAGCTTGGACAAGTCATAGGCTAAATGCTAAGCTTAAAAAATTGAAGCCTCTGCTAAAATAGTTAACTAAAGAGCATTATAGCCATATTTCTGCCAGAGTTCTTGCTAAGATCAGTGAGTTTCAAAGACTTTAAAGTAGCATCATGTCCACCAATGATCAAAGTTTGGTGCAATTGGAAAAACCTTTGCATACTCAGTATTATACACTTGTCCAAGCTAAGGAAGCCTTTTATTTCAAAAGGCAAGAATCAAAGGTGTCAGGTTGGGGGATTGCAACAAAGCCTACTTTCACAAGAAGTTGCAAGTCCATAGAGCTCAAAACAAAGTCATAGCCATGAATACCACTGAAGAAAGTTATTCATAAGGTGGCTAATTTCCTTGGTTCTCCTGTCCATAATCATGCACAAGCAAGAGAAAGACTCGCTGAAGTTCTCAGTAAACAATTATCACCTCAAGATCAGTTCATGTTATGCTCCCTAATTATTGAGCTGGATATTATAGCAGCTATTTTCTCAATTAAGCCCAACAAGCCACATGGACTAGATGGATTTAATGCTGAACTTTTTAGCATAATAGGGAGATGGTTAAATCTAACGTGATATGTGACGGAAGTCTTCAATAAGGAGAAAGGTATCAAGCTCTTTAATAACACTGTCTTTAACACTCGTACCGAAAATTCCCTGCTTAAACACCATGAGAAAAAGACAATCTGCTTTTGTGGCTTATAGGAGTAGAGCAGATAATATATTCCTTATGCAAGAACTAGTGAGGAATTATCATAAAAAGGGAGGTCATCCTAGGTGTGTACTGAAAATTGACCTTCAAATAGCCTTTGATTCTATTGGATGAGATTTCTTGAAGAATGTCATGGAGGTGCTTAACTTTTCCTGCCAGGTTTATTGGGTGATGCAATGTATGACCACAGCCAGATTTTCTATAAGCCTCAATGGATCATTGGGTAGCTATTTTGCTAGTGTCAAGGGGCCGAGACAAAGGGATCCTGTATTCCCTTAATAATAAACTAAGCAAAGAGTTAATAAGTTGGGGTAAAAAAAAGAAAGTGTACCAAAACAAATAGGATAACGTGTCGCATAAGTAAGGGAGTTGAAAAGAAAAAGAACACTTAAAAAAGCTTTTGTTCTAAAGTTCAACATAATTCAAATTGATTTATAAAGTAAACTGTCATTTTGGTATTATTAAAGTATTTTCAGCAATTAAGTCATACTCATTTTGTATGTTGCTTCCGTTTAAATAAAAGAAAACTTGTAACTTTTGACCTACTAATTTAATATTTTCATAAGCAATTTACGTTTTTTTTATATTTTATATTTTTTATTCTGATATCTTAAAGTATTTTTGAGGTTTTAATTAATAGTCAAAATCAAGTAGTAATATGTTGATACATTGATTAGGTATGGTTTTAGAAGGTGTAAATTTAGTTACTTACTCTTATAGTATCTACAAGTTTTTTAATACTATGCTTTAGTAAAGAGTGATGCCGCATGCGTGACTTAAATAAGCAAGGATAAAAAAAGAAAATGATATGAAACAAACATGACGACGTGTCGCATAATTGAACCAAGATACATAAATAAAAGGGGCAGAAAAGGAAAGAACAATAATAATGGCTAATGTTTCGCTCCCATAATGCGCAATGATTCGTCCTCTACTCTCTCTCTCTCTCTCTCTCTCTCTCTCTCATCTTTCTCGTTCTCTCTCTATCTTCTTTAGCTTCTCTCTCTCTTCTGTCTTCCTTATCTCTCTTTTTTCTCTTGGAAGTTAGATCCGTTTATGAATCTGGATAGCGGTCATTGCTATCTCTCAGCGATAGATCTGGATCGCGCTACTATCTTGTCTATGCCACCATTACCGCTATTTGGTCATCGCTGCCCCGTTGCCGCTATCTTGTCGCCGCTGCCCATTTGTCGCTATCTCTTTGCCACAGCGTCGTTGCCGCTTTCTCGTCGCCGCTGTGCTATTGCGGCTATCGTGTTGCACCGTCCATCAGTCCCCATATCCCACTGAAACCCACTATGTCGCCACTGTCTACGATCAACCTCACTTACCCTCTATCTTTCTCAAATTAATGTTCAAATTTGCTTAAATTATTTATTTGAAAAGTTTGTCCAGCTTTTATTTTATTTCTCAACGGAGGCGTTGCTGATCATTTTAGTTCGGGTGGATATGGCGGTGTGAAGGTTGGTGTTGTTCGGTGGGTATGGTGGTGTGAAGGGTGTTGTTAAGAGATTAGGCGAGAAATTAGAACTTAAACAGCATCTTAGTCGTCCATTCCACTACGTGGATGGCTGGATCACAGCTGGATAAATTAAAAAATTCTAACTGTGGATAGCTATAATGTGTGTGTGTGCGTGTACGGCAAATCAAATCTGTGTGTCACCACAGGCGTGATGCCTGTGGTGCGCACCAAAACGACACTGTTTGGTATGAAAATTAGAAATATGTCCCCATCTAACCAGTTTCTCTACTGTTTGATTATGTGGGTAAATCTAAGTTTGATTATGTGGGTAAATCTAACATGAAAATACCTATCTTGGGTTCATTTGATGTTGCTAAGGAAAGGAAGATGAAGAACTTTCTTTTCTTTTTTTTGGTTTAAAAGACGAAGAACTTTAGATGTGCTGTAATCACCTGTTTGACATTTTACCACTTAGATGATAAATATTGGAATTGTTGGTTTCTGTGATGGCTTAGAGTTGTGTTAGTGACGGTGAGCGGCAAGAAGGGGCAGAAAGGTGCTTCTGTCTAGAGAGAGGTGGGAACAGGGAGAGAAGGCGGCACAAAGACGAGAGAAGCGAGATATATGGAAACAAATTTTCATTTTTAGTTGAAACAGTGTCGTTTTGGTGCGCACCACAGGAATCACGCCTGTGGTGACACACAGATCCGATTTCCCGATATATATATATATATATATATATATAGAGTTTTCATACATTAGTATATTGATTAGGAAGAATTTTTAAATTATATAAGACTTAGTAATATGTAACACTCTAAACCTTGATATTGCATAGCCAGTTAATTTATTTTTAAGCGACGACTTTCATACGCAAGATTTAGCGTCGATTTTCATGAGTGAAATTTTATCGGCAACCTTTAGCGACAAATTTTAGTAAACCATAAGTTATTTTAACGATGACAATTATAAGTGACATTGATTGAGGAACTTAGTGACAATTAGCGTAAACAATATTTTTTGAAAATTTTTAGTGACGATTTTTTTTTACTTAGTATCGATGCATTTATTAGCGACGATTAGTGAAGCGGATTATGTAATAACCCGTTGAATTTTTCCTAGCAAATTAAATTATCGTAAATAGTTACTTTGGGCCTTTTCATAATAAAAGAAAATTTTGAGTAAACTTTGAATAACTATCAAAAATTGAAGCAGGATTTTAGTAATTTTCCAACCTAGGGTTATATATATATATATATATATATATATATATATATATATATATATAACCCTAGGTTGGAAAACACGACTAAGAGAGAGAGAGCAGCCGTTTCAACCTCCTTGTTTCTCTTGTTCATCTGGAAACACGACTAAGAGAGAGAGAGAGATTTAGAGAGGGAGAAAGAAGGAAGGAAGACGAAATTCCCGCGATCGAATAACTTTTTTCCATAAGATTTATTTGATATACATGACTGATATATATAGGCGACTACGTGTATATAAATGGGTCTCTATTATGTGAAGAGCTGTGAAGGGCGTGGCCGCGGGGTGATGGCTGCCGTGGAAGGGGCTGTTTTGCACCTTGTGGGTTGTGGCCGTGGCAGCCATGTCTGCCGAGAGGAAGAGAGATGTTTGGTCAGCCATGGGAATGCCGTGTGACAGAAAGCAAAGCAGCCATGTGAGGACTGCGGTTCGGGCGTTAGAGGGCAGCCATGGTGGCTGCTGTAGGCGTTTAACTGTGCGAGGGGGTGTTATGGCGACGTGAGATGAGAGAAAACATGGGCTACCTTGAATTACAGGGTATGTGTGTCTTGTTCGTGAGGGGGTGTGTTGTGGTTTGTGTGTATTGCATGAATATATGTGTGTGGGAGCAGGAGGACACCACTGCCATGAGGCAGTGGGTTCAACGAGCAACCTGCCGTGAGGCAGTTAGATAGATATGTGTTGTGTGCTTGTGTGATGCCGTGAGGCATTATACGTGTGTGTACTGTGTAATTCTGTGTGGGTGTGTGCGTATATGGGTGTGTCTGCATGAATGTGTGTGTGTGAGTGAGGAGAGGTGCACTGCCAAGATGGCAGCGTGTGTGGGTGACTAAGGTATGTGGAAGGTGGGTACGTTGAAGGGTGCCTGTGTGAGTGGTCTGTATATGACTTATGAGGTGTTTGGGTGGTGAAATGAGTGAAAGTGCAGAGAAGAAGAAGAAGATGTGGTGTGTACTGTGTGCCTGATGCGTGTAAAAAGGTGTGTGCAGAGTGTGTAATGTGTGTGTGAAGTGTGTGCTGGGTAGTGTAATGTGTGCATGTGTGTGTATATGGAAAATGAGTGTGTGAGGGGAATGGAGGAAAACCGTAATGGGTGTGTTATACTTCTGGGCTGTGGGCAAAAAGTAAAGAAGAAGAAGAAATGGGTTTTAGGCTATATTAGAATTCCTTGCAAATTTTTATAATTTTTTGAAATCGTTTATATTTTTAATATTTTCTGTAAGTTCAGATTTGTAAAAATCTTTTGGAGTCTTTAAAACTCATGAAAATTCTGGAAAAATTTCAGTATAGTTTTTATAGTATAAATAAATCCCAACATAAGTTTTATGATTTTTAGAGTTGATTTGGTATCATTACCATATTGCATTGCATTTGGCAAACATGAATAATTTAAAAATAATTTTAATGTCTTTCAAAATTTAATATAAATTTTTAAGTTCTTACAAATATTATGGAACTTATTTTTCAGCTAGAAACAATTATGGCTATTTATGGACTTTTAGTAAATTTAAAGAAATTAATTTTAATTAAAAAATATTCAAAAATTTAGAAAATTCATATTTTGACTTTTTATAATGTTTTGTGCTATAAAAGTGTTTTATTTTAATTTATAATGAATTTGGGGTATCGTTATGCATTAAGGAGTGTGCGAGGTTTTCTGTTAGGTTGGCCGTGTGTGTGACCCACTTTGAGTTACGTGATTCCCGGGTTAGAAGTGAGCATCGTTTGGGTAGTTAATATTAGGTTTATAGTACACTAGCATAAATTGTGTTCTAACAAATAATTTACCCAATTTAGGTTAATTCAAGAATCGTTGATCGAGGTTGTTTAGCTTCGCATAGCTTGGATCAAGGAAAATAATTTCACATGAACCTTATTTCATCCCTTTGATTTCAAATGCTTTATTATAACAGTTTATGTTAGTTAAACTTTTTAAACATTATATAATTATCTCATGCAATAATTACTATTTCTTGTTTAAATACTTAATACTTTATTGGTGGATTCCATTTGCTTCTAATTAAAACGCCACCTTATCCTTAGTTAGTAAATTGTGTTGATTAACTTTCATAAATTACATGCAATAGAAAAAATATATGGAGTAAAATATTCTCTATCAAAATTAAACTAATATGTAGTTAACGTTATGGGCAACTCATTGAAATGTACGAATCACTTTTAAAAGATACTTAGAAAATAATGAAAATGTCTTATGCAATAGCAAATTGATCTCAATATGTTCTCCGCATATTTTTATCAGTAGAATTTACTATTTCTTTTTTGTGCACTAATAATAAACTTTTCATTATTATTCATCTATATAGTTACCAAGTCAAAATTAGCAAATATGCACAAGATCATTGCTTATTAATGTTTCACCACAAGGGTCAATTTATTTTATTAAAAAAAGGTTCACTCATTCATAAGTAAAAGTTGCTATCTTTGATTAAATAACCATGAAATTATAAAATTGCACAACTGATTTCATTGTACAAACTTCTAAAATAAATGACTATTAGTATAACCTTCTCGTGCTTGGCACGGGTTTAAAACTTAATTCTAATTATAATGGAATTGATTCCAACTATGAGTGGCAATTATTGTGTGAATTAAATAGTAAGTGGTTGATTAACGCTCGCTCTGTAATGTTTACCTAGCATAATGATATTTGTTATCTTTTGCAAGCTCATTATAATTATAGGTATAACCTGACATATTTTGGTGTATAAAGGTTATATATGTTGTGATAAAACAAGTATAATTCACGAGAAAATATTGTCAAATGCATTTAATAGATGTAGAAACTATAACCCAGCGACAAATAGTAATCATAGAAATGTGCAAAATAATTTCAAAACTCCAAAACAAGGATACATCATCTTTATCAATTGAATTTTCTCATTACTAGCATTTTATAAGACTAAACAAACACATATGTATATGAAAATATTAGATATTATGCTGTCGTTTTGTTAAATTTACTTTTGCAAAACGTAATAACTTATGTGAAAGTGATAAGGTGTATACATAAGTCCTGTTAAATTTGAAATGAAACTTTATTCTTCTTATATTTCTACTTAATCGCTATAATAACCTCGGGAACATATGGAACACCTTAAAAACCCTATGAAGTTAAAGAATTAAATTTCAAATATAGCATTAAAAATTCAAAAGGGATACATTATGACGTCATAAATTTTCAATTACAAGCCGTATTCACTATTTAATTCTATATGGTACAAGCATTATTATTTTATTACTCTAAATGCTAAGCCAATATTCATTTGAAATACTATACTTGATAACTTATAAACAAAAGCTTCAAAAAGACAAGTATCGAGCTATTCCACTGTGTTTCTATCTATTCTTTATTTTTTAGCTTACAATATAAATAAATTACAGGTACACACATACATATGTATATGCAAATATCTCATAATAATCACATGCATCGTTGTCAAACAAACAATGCTATTTAATAAATCGAAAGTTATAAGTAATGCAAGTGAATTCATTTTTTAAATTTTATATAAATTAGTCGTGATTAATTTAGGTACTACGGTTATATACTCTATAGCCAAATAAGATTTTTTTTGTAATGTTAATGTCTGCTTTGTCTCACGATATGTGTAATGCATTAATATACTTTTCAAAACCTTATTGTATACTGCATTTTATAGACTGGCCTGAGCTTAGCTCGGATTACGGGGTAGTACATATAACAAGCATCGCTATATATATATATATATATATATATATATATATATATATAGAAAGGAAGATATGAAATGTTTGTCGAAGTATTACCTTTTCATTAAAGAGACTTTGAGCAGGGTTGGAATTGAGATTTTCCCTTGTCTTCCTTGTTTCGGAGTAGAAGCTTGTAAGGCTTTCCAAACGGAACAAAGAAACATATTTCAGCTTGTGAAAAATAATCTCCTCCTCATCTCCGTTGCATTCATTTCTAACAATTGCTTCCATGGCACGACATTCTTCTATTTTTAGATGTTGGAGTTGCTCAAGGCCTCTTGCAACCGAAACACTGAAGAGGTATTTGAATCCACAACAGTCAACTTCCAATCTTTCTAATTTAGAAAAGGACCCTGATGGGAGTTGTCTATAATTTAGTAGATACTCCGTGCCAGTAGAGGAATAGACTCTCAGATACTTCAGGTCTACAAAGCCCCCTCCATTGCTCTCATAGAAAACCCTCTCAAGACCATGCTGAATACCACCCAAATCTAGATATTCTGCTCCCTCCACCAGAACCTTTATCCCACCTTTCGAGTCGACATAGGTCTGTGCCTCTATTGAGATCCCTCTGGTGGTTCCCACAAAATAATGAGCATATTCCCCCACAGATACGTTGTATCTAACCAACTTTTTACAGAACTCGTAGTCCGGGAAAGTCATGAGATCTGGTAGGTGAATATCCAATGTTGTTACACGTGTCAATGAATGCAGCTCATCAAGAATTGATGTGCTTGCAATGTAGTCGTGTGGCAGGTATAACTCTTCTAGGTATGAGAGACTTGATAAGACACCTGGCTCAATCACACTGAGGCTGTCACAACTCCAGAGGATAAGCACCCGAAGATATTTCATTTCTCTCAACTCCAGAGGCAGCTCTCGGACAGTACCATCTCCCAGGATAAGCTCCTCAAGCTTGCGTAATCCCTTGAGTGTAGTCATGTCTAAATCTACTTCCTCTAGACGCAACATCCGAAGATTTGTCGGATTTGGAAGGGACAGCAGTGCCGAGTAGATAGATACGCCCCTCATATCCAACACCTTCAGTTTCTCCAGTCCACCAAAAAAGGTGTTGGGAACCTCAATCGGATCATCAAAATTTTCATTTATCAGTGAGAAGGTTTGAAGCTTCGGGCATTCCAATATTTCAGGAAGCTTAACAGCGCGATTACATCTTAATCGGATTGCACCGTAACGTTGGCATGTTTCGTCTTCCATTGGCCACTCCGTTATGTAACCAGATTTGACCAGAATCTCGTAGTTCAGTTCTTTGGGAGCAATCGACACAGCAACATCTCTTATAGCATCATGCATTTTTACCCAGTCTTCGTGTCGACCTTTAAGCAACAAACCAGAACTTTTGAGACCTTTAACCAATGTAAGCACTCTGTTTCTTGCCTTCCCTAAAGAATCCACGTCCGGTAGATACCCCATTGCCTTTGCGAGAAAGGTCAACTCATCCATTGAGATCTCAGCATCTTCTTCAAATGTAGAACAGAGCAAAAGGCACACCTTTGTCTCTTTGGATTTCAAGAGATTGAAACTCAGTTCCAATGTCTTATAAACTTGCTCATCTACATTGTCAATTTTCTGTGGGCTAAAATTCTCGAATCGTTCCAGTGCATCTTCCCATTCAAACAATGCCCCGCCCTTCAGTGCTTCTCCGATTGCTCTAATAACAAGTGGCAAGTTTCCGCATTCTTTTAACACCTTCTCTGCCAATGGACGAATTTCTTGCTTCTCAATACAATCTCCCGCATGCTGCTTGAACAGACAACGAGCTTCGTCCTCATTCAAGAGTTCAATCTTGAAAGGCCGGCAATTATTATCAACGCACACTCTTTCTTTCCGCGTTGTCATGAGAATCTTACAGGACTCGGCATCTCCAAAATCAATTCCCATGTCTGCCAAGGGAAGCTTACTCCAGACGTCATCTAGGATTAGCAGGACCTTTTTCCCATTGTTCAGTCGCCGCTTTAGTAGCCCAGCTCTCTCCCGTCCGTCCTCCTTTCCAGCGAGATCAGTTAATCCCAAATCATATGCAAGCTGTCTTTGAATGCTTTTTACATCCAAAGTGGCGGAAACAACAGCAAGTGCCACCTCTTCGAAGCATTTTTCTCCAACCAGCTGACTTCTTACTTGTTCCATCAGTGTCGTCTTTCCCACTCCTGGCATGCCATATATCCCAACTCTAGCGACAGTATCGTCCTTTAACGCAGCCACAATATCCTTCAAAACCTTCTCCCTCGACTCGAAAATCTGATACCTGTGATCCGCGGCGGCACTTTCTTCGACACGAGGTGGAAGATGCGCGATTTCACGATCAGTCTTCGTAAAAGGTTCTCCGTCCGTAATAAGTTCACTAACTGCATCACTCTTCTTTTTCGCCTCCCTACCGAGCTTGAAACGGTAGTACAAGTTGGGAAATGGCAAATTGAAGCAAACAACCCGGGCTCTCATTTGGATTTCGTCTCTCAAAAATAGCTCCAAATCTTCCTTCATTGTTTTGGCGTCATCCAGCCACTTGGAGACATCTTCATAGACGTTTCTTGCGTTTCTTTGGCATTCCTCAACTCTATCTTCGACCCTGCTCAGAACACCTTTAAGTGTCTCAAGGTTCTCTTTGAGCACTGTAACATTTGTCCTGTACTTGAACAAGTACCCAGCTTCCCGCACTGCACCATCCACGCCGCAATTTGTGACTCTCCCAAGAAGATCGTCGATCACTGGAATATTCATAATTTCTTGCCTCCTTTTTTTCTGGTTTTCTTTGTGTATGTCTTTTCCTGGTGGACTTGCGGATGCTTTAAGTTGAGCACAACCGGCTGTGAAGTTGGTTGATGACAACTGAAATATGGAACACAACGTGGTGTGAAAAGATTGAGCAACACACAGGTAGAATGCTTTTAACGCACAGCCGCAGATGATGTACCATGTACACTATTTAGCGCACAGCCACAGATTCCATCATTACATGGTAAAGATGTAAGTTTAAGGAAGTTTGAGCAAGATCTGTTACATGATATTAGAGAGGAAGAGAAGGATGAGAAATGAGAGAACTTGTATTTCTTGGTGTAATTTACAGTGGTGGAAGAGTGGGTATAAATAGATTACAGAGAGTGTTATGTGTGGTGAAGGTGAGTGTAGCTTAGTGTAGGCCTTGTAGACCTAACAATGTTGATCACGTTTAGCATAACAATTAACAAATCAAATGACTTGAAATGATCTCCCACATACATATACAGACCCTCAAGAGTTGATGAATCGTCGTTATGAGTAGGCGATCCCCTTAATTAAAATCCTTACGGTGAGAGAAGCTTACCGGTCTTTGATGAATCTCTGAAGAAAGCTCCTCAATGAGTTGAGTGGAAGCTTGAAAATGGCAAAAGCAGAGAGCAAATTGTGGTTTGCTTTGCAATGTTGGTAGCCAGTAGTGAGTGAACGGAAGAGTATTATTGCAAAACTATTGAAAGGGAACTAGAGAGGATAAAGCAGAGAGCAAATTGTGGTTTGCTTTGCAATTGTGGTAGCCAGTAGCTCCTCAATGTTTTCTGTCCACAACTTTTCCTCCTCAATCATCCTTATCACTCTGTCTTGACTCTTATAGTCTCTTAAGGAGCAATTATTAACGGGCAACTCTTCTCCGATTTCACAACAGTCTTGACTCTTGGTCTCTTAAGGAGCAATTATTGAAGGGCATCTCGTCTCTAATTTCACACTCGCCCGCGATCCATCTTTTTCTATGTTTATTAAAGAATGACTCTATTGTCCCTAATCTCTGGTTTTTTTTTCTTCATAATTTTCCATTATTTTGTTTGGATGACGTTTTTGGTTGTTTGGGGTCCTCAAATCCTTTAGACTCGATGCTCCTTGTGGTGTCAATTTATTTTTCCTGCCCACTTCTATTCACATGTACCATCATTCTAGTAGGTAGTAATTGTTCTCTCTTTTTTGTCGCTTTCTTGTTTTCGTTCTCACTTCACCTTCATCTATTTTTCCATATCCAGCTAATTGAGCTTAAGAAACCAGAAGCATGTTTAGTAGTCCTTAATTGCAACAGCCACATCACATACATATGACCACAAATTAGACAAAAACATATTTGATCACAATAAGAAATTCTACTCTATTTAGACAGCTAAAATCGCATCTATTCCATCTATTGCATAAACTTGTTGAATCCATGAAAATGAAAAATGCATATTGATTCCACTTATGAACTAAACCACTTCATGACAATTGGTAACAGTTTCAAAATTCTTTACCACAAGTTAAAAGGCGGAGGAGAAATATTGGTTTCCCAAATTGAAATACGCACTTGCAAAAAGAGAAATAAAAGGATGTTTAATTGGGTGTACAAGTTGAAGCCTTTGTGAAGGAAAGATGTACCACTAAAGTTGGGTTCGTTTTAAACAAATGCTTGAGAAATCCAACCTCATTTAATTTTCAAAGCTCAACGCCCATCAGCTTGTAGGGACTTATATAGCAATATAAAAAACTCAGTACACTAATGTACAGAAAGCCCAATAATATTAAACGAGTTTGGCCAATTAACCCTTCTTTATTTGCATATATATTGTAGACGACATCATTTCCCCGTTCTGGCCTATGACTGACTGAAGTTAGCCATACATTGTCTAACAGACTAAACATGGTATATTTGCAGACGCATGAATTACAGTCAACCTACTCTGTCTGTACAACTTGGAAAGAGTCTCCATAATATGATTGACCTAAAACAGCTCAGTTCAAGTGTTAAAGCTGCAAACTTGCAGTCTCCAAGTATGATGATCTACTCTACCAAGAGAGCTACATTCGCATCCAGGCCTCCAGCTTTCGAAAAAATTTCCGGTATAATCCATGCCACCTTTAAAGCAAACGTCCAGAAAAGGGGAAAGGAAAAACAATGAGTGTGCAAATTAAAATATAGTACTTCAAAAAGAGAAGACACGACAATATGTGCTTGTGTGTGTCCTCATGTATGTGTACACACGCGGCCCCTGTGTGGGTGCTGTGTGGGTGTGTGTTTGTGAGCTAGAGGTACACCATGACTCTTGGGGTGTCAATGGCAAAATGGTTGAGTAAAGGCAATGATCAAAACGGCGCACTGCAGGAAGCAAAGAATTCTGAAACAGCAGCCCTACCAGAAATAGAAGACACCGGCAAACAAGGTTGGGTCAAGGATTTCTTTGGGGGGTTGAGATAGTCCTGGTTTAGGGCAAATTAACTAGTCAAATTAGACACATCCTGGTACTTAGTAGGAACATAAATGTGGAAGGCTAAATCTTACAACCCTATTCTGAGGGAGGTATCCGCACTATCACCGCTTATAACGATACGATAACTAAAGGCACTTGCATTTTAATATAGAACAGAGCTAGTAGCTAGACATGCTGTGCCCAAAAAAAATTTACTTGGGATGGACTACATAATTGGACACAGAAATTGGGATGAGAAAAATGAGATTAACAACATGAACCAGAAGGCTTTAGCAAAAGACCTTACCCAGCTGCGATAAAGATTCACTAAAACATAGGGATTCCCTGAAGGCTTTAGCAAAAGACCTTACCCAGCTGCGATAAAGATTCACTAAAACATAGGGATTCCCTGACGTATGATGGCAGCATGCCCATGCTTTAGCAAAGGACCTTCCCACATTACAGCTGTATGATACGAGGAAAGGCTGAATGTATTGTGAGAACTAATTAAGGCTCCAATAGCTCCGGAGGTCAGGGCACAGCAAGCTTCGTGATAGAGAGTCAGAGGCCTTCCATCATTGGCAGCTCCTTCCACCTTTTGTGTCAGAATCCTAGAAGAACAAAGGGCATAAGTTGCTACATGCAAAACATCTAAAAAAACAGACAACTTATACGTAACACTAAATCAACTACAAGTATTTGATGAAACTTTAGACTCGTCACTCAGCAGTTCTAGGCTAATTGTATCACTAATTTACTTGGTAAATTCCCGCTTAAAAAGAAGAATATAATTGTTTTCAAAACTTTTGTAATTTAAAGAGCGGTGTACCACATACTGATAAAGTTGGTGTAAACCGCAGGAATGATACCCAAATTCTATTGTTTTATGAGCTTCCAGAAACTTCTTCACCTTGTGTTTACCTGGTTTATACGTATTACGTCCGTTTCTCCCATATTATGGAGAAGGGGCATCATGAAATCTCGCTTTAGCATACATCAGAAGACCTGGGGCTTAAAGATGCAATCTCATGCGCACGTCAGTTTGAAAATTCAGTCAAGCAATGCACTTCTATGCAAAACTGAGTCTTGACACCTAAAAACAAAAGCAATAGAGAAACTGTTTCCGCATGCTTCAAGAAAATTGTCCAATTATTTCCTCATCTGCCCCTCTTTCCATATCTTCTCACAAGCCCTCTCATCTCATCTCTGCCATATTTTAAAGAAGCAATGCAACACATGATGAACCATCTCCTCTTTCTATATCATCTATCATTGACCATACTAACCCCTCTTTTGTCATCATTACAGACCACCAATGGACTGCTATCACCAAACCATCCAACCAAAACACCGGATACCCTAACTATGTAGATGCAGCATTCACCCAACCACCACTGACAGTCATAGCCACCATCAAGTTCCAATACCACCCCAGATCGAGCAGCCACAGATGATTTAATACTTGATTGCTGGTCCATCAAAACCTAATAGGTTCCAGTCAAGACCAGCATCTAAGCAAACCCCAACAAATTGATGCCTTCGCATTAAGCCCCATGGTCATGCGACGCATCTTCTTGCCAAAAACTCAGAGAGGGCAATTCCTTGCTAAATGTACGAACATGGTAGAGGCTGAGATTGAGTTGCAGGGAAAACACGATGGTACACACTTTTGGAGGAAAGAGGGAGAGGGGCAATTAAGGCATCATAGGGGCAAACACGGACAGTGAAGTTTACTATTTGCCTAAGAATCCCTCCGACTCCTTAAAATCCTCTGTGGCATTTTGTTCACAATCCTCGTCCGCTCCATAATGTAGTGGATGACGGTTTTTTTTAAAAAAAAAAGAAGTTCGATGTGGTCCATCCGTCCACGATGGATGGACGACCAGATCGTGTTGGCAAGTTGGCTTAAGTTGCCTGCGGAGCTAAGGGATCACGTCACATATATATATGTATACTAGAGGTGGCAAATTGGGTGGGTGGGTTGGGCTTGAGTGTGAATAAAATGGTATAGATGGGGTCACTAACCATATCAACCCATTTATTTATGGGTTAAATGGGTCATGCCTTTAATGGGTTGGTTTCACCCGTTAGTCCAAAAATGACCCATATCTAGTTCACAGGTAAATAATCTTGACTCTCTCCTCCTCATCTTCATCATCACCCGCCACCAGCAACTGCCGCCGCACCGACAACCATCGCCACTGCCACACCAACAACCACCACATTCGCCAACTGCAACAACCCCGTCACACTGCTACCACCATCCAATTGAGAAAACCCACCATAGCCCCACTGCAAAACCTGAATAGCCCCACCGCACTGCTACAGCGATCGCTATGACAACCACCACCTATACCATGTTGAACGCCACCACAGCTCCTCGGCATACCAGAATATCCATAGCCCCATAGCACTGCTACCTCCAACTACCACCACCACTCTGGACGTCACTGTGATTGCCACCATTTGAGCCTCCATCAGTTTTTTGGAGATCATCCTTACCCGCAAAACCCAGATTTACTATAGATCTGACCCAAGCTGGCTCTGATTTATGAAACTAGCTCGAGGTCTTCGCTGGAACTTGTCAAAGATTACCTCTAAACCGCTCGAGGTCTTCTGGAGTGAGGGTGGCGCTTGGTTATGCATGGCATGTTGATTCTTATGGTGGCGATGGTCGGAAAAAGATGACGACGACGGAGTGTTGTCGGCTTCGTGCATGCGGCGATGGCAGATGGTCGCGATGTTGTAGCTGGTTCGTTGGTCATAGCTAAGAGTTTTAGAAGAATTAATTTATATGATTTAATGGACACCCACTTAGAAAACATTTAAACCCGTGGTTTATTGGGTTTCAAAAGTACTGACCCATTAAGACACAATTGTTAAATGGATAGGTTTGGTGTTTTTTAAATGGGTGGGTGTGGGCGGATAAATGGGTTTAGGCTGATATTGACACCCCTAATGTATATATGTAAACTATGTTATATGGACTCTTCAGAATATTGAAAGTACCCATATCGGACACTCGACATTTGGACTTAGGTATGAGAAATGTGTCCGACACATCTCATAAGATATGCCACTATGAGCATTATCTTATAGTGTTTCTTTTTTGTTGTTATTATTTTGAGATGAGTCAAGTTCTCAATTAAAACCAAGTGCAATACATAAAACACCGTTTTACCTTAGGAATAACTAAATGTATTACAATGTATGAAAAATTTGTCGTGTCCCTGTGTCTTATGAATTAAAAATTAGACGAATCCGACACTTGGACACGTGTCTGACCCGGACTTCATACCGAGTCCATATAACATAGATGTAAAATAGGATTCCTAGGGTTTTCAACATTTGATGAGATGGTTTTTTCCTTTGGATAGATTGCCGACATTTTGGAATTATCTCGTATCTAAAAGGCCTTCACCCCATCATTCTCTAATATTTTGGTCTAAATATAAATTTACGGTAAGAGAATCATGATCAGCTTCAAAGTCTTAAGACTTAAGGATGTCAGAGAATGCTTAAGTCGGTTGGCAAGAACACAACCAAGGTGGACCTGGTTGATAAGTCCATACTCGTGCCTCATTTTGTTGATGGTTGTTGTCATTTTATTTGAATAGATCTCTTTCCACCCTGGACACATGCCCTTTCTTCTTGGGGGCTTGATTTCATTGTCTTCGTAAAAACATTTATCAGATTCTGTATAACCTAGACCAGCTCCAAAAAGAAAGGAATGGGAAATATATATTGCTGCTACCTTTTTCTTCAGATTCCCTTCGAAGTTTGAACTTTACAAGAACACCTGGATTAAAAGCCCAAGGTATTTGAACAAATAACATGCAGTTGGCAGCTTTGATATATCTTTTCTAGACTTCTTTTTGTACACAGAGCATTTTTTAGAAAAATATCAAGTGTTTGAATGTGGATAAAAAAGATAGGAAATAACACAATGCTGTGCAATTTCTAGACCATTAATTAAACTAATTCAATATGATCATTAAGAAAATAAAAGGAATAACGAAACTCAATATAGGGAGAGAGCAAGAACTAACTAGCATATTTTGTTAAACTGTCTAACCACAACTTCTGAACTCTCTCTGTAAGACACAAGGATACTCACTCGAACAATCCAAATCGCGCTGTTGCATATGTAAATTCAACGAGGATCAAAGCTGGCAGAATCTGCTCAACGAAACTGGTGTTAGACAAAAGTGGCCAATGAATGAACTCTAAAGATCAAAGTATCTAACCAAGAGAAAGTTAACAAAAGTAAAACGCGAGACATCTAAATAAAGCTCATCATAGTGACAAAAAGTAGAGTGCAGATATAAAGTTAAGGAAAATGTCAATCGTTAGATGGAACCTTCCACCAATATATGGGCATGAGCAAGAAGAATGACGGAAGAGCAGCAAAAGAAATTAGATGTTCTGAACAATATCAGAGCAGGGATTCCATTAACCATAGCTTGATAGGTGTCGAAAAGTATATCCGCAATCTGCATCTCTTTGAGTTTCTTTAGATCATCGGTCTACGTTTCAACCATACTACTTTTTAGGAAACAACTACAAATATTCAACTCCATCCAAAATTAAAGGGCTACAAATAATCAAAACCCTACACTACAAGAAAATTGGCTTCTCGCAGCAGCCAAAAACTGCTGTAATAGCCCACTTGACCACTGCTAATGATAGCGGTTACAAAGCGCTTCTGTAGGTCTCGCTGCGATAGACATCTGGCAGCGGTCAAAGGAGTTTATAGTAGCGGTACTCTCGCTTGTACATCCGTTCTTTTATTGGCTATTAATGTCCTATATCACAGCTGGTCATAACTTACAGCAGCGGTTAGTGACCGCCTTCCTAGGCATATGGCGGTGGTGTAGGCCCGCTACTGTAGCTCTTACTTTTTAAAAAAATAAATTTAATATTAATCCCTAGACAGACTTCTTATTTCATGTCAGAGATATATGCAAACTAATATAACCAAGATCTAAGTCATGTAGAACACCGACTGATAAATGATGTTTTGAACATCATAATAATTGCATTCACTAAATTAGTAAACATGATACAAATCTCCAAACTAGAGTACAAGTTTCTCAACAAAACCATTGTCCCAGAGACTGTACGAGATCCCTTGCAGATCAAATCTTGCAAGATAGGGCTTGCAAATCCAATTGCATAGTGACCAACCCAATCTTGAAAATGCCAAAAGAACATGTACATAGAGAATGTGATACCTTTAAGAACATAGAATGAAACTGTAAGTAGAAAAGTAAATGACTGATGTACACACCTTGAAGCATCATGTGCAACTTCCATCCAGAAACCCGAAATTGCGACCATCTCTCTATAACATCCTAAGAACGGATAAAGTCACAAATTTGGAGTTATAAAAAGACACAAATGGGAAGGATATTTGTTTTTTAAATTTCTTGGCTTAAATTTGCTTGTTCTTTATACCAAAACAAAGGATCGTGGATAGTAAGGTATTTGGTGTTTCGGCATGAATAGTAGAACATGGTTTAAAGAGCAAGCCACATACAAATCTTTGAGACCTAAAAATCAATAGTGTAATAAACTACTTTTGTCAACAAGTACAAGCATGGGTGTTATCCTTCCAATTCAGACACTTAGAAAGCAACTCATCCATCTGAGAAGAAAACTTAACAACTGACTTAAACAAATTCATAAGCAAGCGACGACACAATTAGTGAGACAAGGGAAAGTACATGCTTTCATGCCTTCCCAATACAACAGCCAGCTTTATTTCCTTTTTTCCCCAGCCACATGTTCTTGGCATCAGCTGCTATCTTCTAATACTATAGTAAGTCATGCCTGCGACGTTCTTGAAAAGTACTAATCGAATTGCTTGAACGATAAAATACTCTCACAAGCGGTAAGGTGCTCCTACAAGAGCATTGTGAAACACTTTTAGTGCATCATATCATGCATAGAGCTGGAATTATGTTTTAGTGACTGCTTCAACTTATAAATTGGTAAGAAAATGTAACTTAAGAAGTCACAACCGAGCCATTGGATGTAAAGTTCGCAACATGTTCAATTGTCTAAAAAGGGCAATATACTTATGTATAAAAGAAGTGCAGCTAAGGGCATTATTACTTACGTATAAAAGAGCTCCAGCTTGGGTAAATTTCACAAAACCTACTCAACAATCATACACCTTCGTAGGCATCTGATATAGCTTATTTCCCGTCGACTTTAAGGAAATCAACTCGGCCAAAAAAAGGGCTAGATTCTGCTAGCTGCTTTACATGTCCATGTGCCTTGCACACATTTTTTAAGTTGACGAGTTCAGATTATCCATTCTTGATCATACACTTGAAGAAATAGTTTTATCTGTCAGTTTGAAATCTTTTTCTATCATATTCGACTAGCTTGTGCTCCTGCACTAGTTTGAGTTGAACTTAAAATAACGCCAGCAACCCCACAGATCCATATATAAAAAATGGTCAGGTTTATTGCAAGAACACACTTGCAAATACCCGAAAGCCGTAATTAACGGGAGATCTTTTGATATGTACATTGTTTCATCAGAGAATGAAGAGCAAAGAAGCAGTTTCTCTGCTGAATCATGAGGGCAACTATGAACCCCAAGTGTTGAACAAAGAAAAAGGTAAACTATTCCAACGCTTACGCTGGGTTACATTTGTCTGGGCATGGGTAGCAATATTCCAAGACTAAAGAAACTAGGTATTCAATTGAAGATGGATAGATAATCCCTAACACAAGTGTTATTCATTACAAAATGCCAAGTGTGATACTACCATCAGAAGACTAGAAGACACCTGCACTAAGTTCACATTACAAGCAACAGCATAATGTTGCACTTACTTGAGCTGCAAGAAATGAGGTTTCTTGATTAGAGAGGTTAAAACAGGAAAGGCCATCTGACTATCTTTTCCAAAAGTCCACATTAGATGTTGATGTTTCATTGAATTTTGAAATCAAAAGTAGCCCACTACAATAAGAAAAAGGATTAGAAGAATGAAGCTAGAGAGCTATATCCTCAAAGATGCAAATACGTGTAGAAGTGATAAAAGTTTCACATACTAACCCATTTTGCATAGTTATCTGAAAGTTTCATGGCTTGCTCACTTCTTTTATTGAATCATAAACTAGTTTAATTACATCATGAGCAACTTCGACAATTTAGTAAAAATGCATAAACCATCAAAAACCTAATAACTCATAATAATTAATGTTAGAAACTACTTTAATGATAGCTTGATGGTTCTCTCAATTGAAAATCCTAATCTGCAAAAAACAATCAAATACCAGCAATCACCCGTAACTAGTAGTCAGCCATATCGATCAAATGTTCCTTCGAAAAAATCAAATTTTGAGAATGTAATTGTATTAATTGCACGGTCAAGTAATTGACTAAGAAATTACTAAGCACATAAACATACAATGTTCAAAGTAAGAAGGAGAAGCAAAGGTGTTGAAAATCAAAGATGGAAAACTGTAGATAGGGATCAGTTAGATTGATATAATGGTTTCAGTCGAACTGCATATGTGAAAATATGAGTCAAATAGACTTGTAGTGGGTGGAATGTGGCAGATCTGATGTTGCGATGCGACGGTGATGACGGTGCTTACATGCAGAACACGAAGCTATCAGCTAGGTTTGCGGCAACAATGGTAGAAGATGAGGGACGTGTGTGTCTAGAGAGAGAGAGAGAGAGAGAGGGAGAAGGGGGCGTAATTAACTGTTGAAGCGGTCATTTTAGTCTGCTGGCATTGAGCGCTACTGGTGCTAATTAAAACCCCTGAATTTCAAAGCCTAATCTAAACAAAGTATACAATCAACTATCGATTGAGTCAAATCTATTCTAGAACTACAAAATTGAACAATTGAATTACACTATTGATGCATCAATTTGAAGAATAGAACTTGCCTGTGTTGATTGCAGATTTGCGGGGTCGGAAAGAATCGAAGATATCGTCGCCGACTCGTCGCCTACCAGAGAAATGTTGGCCGGTGGAGCCTTCGCTGGTCACCCGCCTCCGTCGCCGGTCACTCGCCGGTCTTCTCTTGGATCTGAAACAAGAAGGAAGAACTGAAGACCTTCTCCAGGCCGATCTTCTCTTGGGCTGTCTTGATTCGAGGGAGAAAGAGAGAGCCCTGTCGCCGTCCGGCCATCGCCCGTCGGCCAGAGAGAGATGCGAGAGTGAGAGTGGAGAAGTCGCACACCAGATAAAGCCGGGGGGGCAGTATAAAGAGATTTTTTTTTAAGTTCAGGGTGAGAGAGTGAGAGAAAAATAAGTTCAAACACGCACGCGCCAAAAATTCTTTCAGCTTTCTTGACTAACTATATTCGTCACTAATTGTGAAAAATAAATTCAAACACGTGCCAAAAATTCTTTTTTCTCCCGGACCACTTCTCGTCAAACATCTTTTGAAATTTTCTACATTCGTCGATAAAAATTATGATTTATTGACGAATAAATGCATTCGTTAAGAAATATTGAAGTATTATCGACGAACTCAGTATTCATCGACGTTCATATACCTTTGTTGACGAACCCAAGTTCGTCGATGATTTATTTGTCGCTAAATGACAAATTTCTTGTAGTGAGAAGTTCATAATTGCTTCAAGACATCGAAAAGATGCCGTGGTTGTTAAGAGTAATACAATGCTCTTGTCAATTTTATATTCATGCGAACAATTGTGTTAGATTTAAGAAGGGTATAAAAAAAAAGAACTATTTAGAGGTGTCTTATATATTTATGGTATAATTATATATAAAAAAATAATACCACTCAAACTTACAAAAAGTAAAGGAAAAGAAAATGATTATCCTGCAAAATGCAATCCACGCATATATATAATTTTAAAAAGGTGAACACTATTTAATACAACCACCATTAGGGGTAAATAGATCATCTAATAAAAGTTTGATTATCACAAACACCTTTTCAAAGCCTACATTGCTCTTTTGTTGCTCAAATTTTAAGTACCCTTTATTTTAGAGACAAGAATCAATTGTAAGGCCTATTCATCTAGTAATCCATATTATGTCAATAATAAACTTGGCAAAAATTCAAAACCTTATTAATTTATCTTATTAATCTAATGAAAACGGGCATCCCCCATTTATCCACAAAACGATTAACATGAGGAATGACCCTTAGGAATAGAATCAATCCACTCAAATTTAACAAAGTCGACATCAATTTTGGACAACAAACTATCTTGTGAAAGGCAAGCAGTATCAGTTACACTTGAAACTCAAATCAAAATTTATTTATAACTCTAGTACGAAAGTTTTGTTACTAACGAATGGGGGAAAAGATTAGAACTTTCTTAGACCAAATTATTTGATTGCCATTAAGATAGAATATGAGAACCATAATTGTTGCACCCAGTGTTATTAAAAGCGCGCCTAGGCGTAAGGCGCGCCCAGGCTCAACCTTAGCACCTCGCCTAGGCCTAGGCTCAGCGCGTTCAAGAAGGCGCGCGCCTAGCAAGCCTAGGCGCCTGGGCGCAAGGCGCGCAGCGGTGGTGGAGGCGCAAATCCAGGCGCAAACCCCAAATCAGCTGAGCAGACTCACTCTCAAGTCTCTCTCGCTCTCACAGTTTCACACTCTCACCTCGCCGTCGCATAACCCGTCACCGCCAGTCACCAACTTGCTGCCGTCGCATCTCCCAAGTCCCATCTGCGCCGATCGTCTGCTGCTCGCCTGCTGCAGTGCTGCTCGCCTGCTCCTCTTCGCCAGTTCAGCCGCGATTGTTGCTGCTGCTTCAGCCGCGAGGGGCGCGAGGCCCGCGATTACTGCTCCTCTTCGCCAGTTCAGCCGCGATTGCTGCTGCTGCTTCAGCCGCGAGGGGCGCGAGGCCCGCGATTGCTGCTCCTCTTCTCCAGTTCGCCGATCGTCCACTGCTGTCCGCTGCTTCAGCCGCGAGGCCCGCGATTGCTGCTCCTCTTCTCGGGTGAGCTTGTTGTTTTAGAACCCAAGAGCCAAAGCTTGAACAAGGACCTCTAATTTCATGGGTTTTGTGGAGTACGGTTGTTCAAATTTGGTTGGTGTGAAGGATGGGCATGGATACCAATTGGGTTCCTCTGATAGTCGTGGTGATCAGTTTAAAGATTGTGATGGTAGTTTTGGTTTGTGTTGGTAAAATCGATGGGAATTTGAGAATACAAGAAGAAAACGAGAAAATCAATAAGTACCAAAAATTGTCGTATATTAGCTGATTGTCTTACATTTTGTTTTAACCTATTCTAGCTTGAATCTCCTGGGTAATTGATGAGAAATTAGCTGATTGAATGCTGTTTACATGCATTATGTTTAGATGAGAAATTAGCTTACATTTTGTTTTAGAAAATAAGACTTTGATTGTTTAAGCTGATTGTTGTTTACATGCATTATGTTTAGACTTTGATTGTCTTAGCAAATTATTTTATTATTTTAATGCACTATTATTTATTTATTTTTATTTATTTTAATATTGCGTCTTGCTTCAAAAAGGCGCGCGCCTGCGCCTTGCGCCTAGGCTCCAGGGACCTTTTACGCCTTAGGTGCGCCTGCGCCTTTAATAACACTGGTTGCACCTTTTGACAAGCTTGTGGTATAACAAGACAGTAGAGCAGAAAAGTTCTGCTCTGTTATCTTGTTATGTGAACTTGAATGAGAAAATAGAGCACATCGGCTTTGAAGATTGCTGCTGGGGTAGAAGATGGGTGTATTGTCAGTGCGGGGACCAATGGACTATTTGATAACGTGCACTTGAATGAGATTGAAGATTCGGTGAACGTGCTGGACCTTTTAGCTTGGACGATAACGCGGTTTGCCTCAGTGAAATCGCTGGAGACACGTTGTGTTCTCCTCCTTTCAGAGAGCGGCTACTGGCATACTTACTGTATTTAGTCTCTACAAAGTTGCTAGTATTCATACTTATTTGCAATTTTTTTTTGTTACTAACACATGGGGAAAAAAGATTAGAGCTTTCTAAGACGAAATTACTTTATTGTCAAGAAGATAGGATATGAGAAACACAACTCTTGTACCTTTTCACATGATAATAGTGGTATAACAAGACAATAGAGTAGAAAAATTCAACATAAAAAGTCCCACAATATTTGACCAATAATTACTTTCAGCTAAAGCAGAAACTTGAATCTCTTCCACGTCTCAAACAAACCGATCAAGGTATTCCTCCACGGTGGTGTAAAGCTCAAAGGCCTCAACACTGAATGATGGCTCTATCTCAAAGTTGGTGTGATCTCCCTTAACAAAAACTGTATGGTTGATTGCTAGTACAACGTTGATTGGCATTGGAGCCTCTATAACCATGGGCAAGGTCATACATAAGTCAGACAATTTCTCCACTAAATCGCATTTTTTTTGCTTCTAGAGATACATAAACATCATTGTAGAGGAAGTGTAGTAGGCAATAAAAGGATATTTGTGATATTTTGTTTTAGCAGGGGAGGATTCTGTTCTCAAGCAATTTATTCTTGGCTTTGATTAGTTGTGCTTTCTTGGTGTTTATGTGAAGGATTATTTGTTGAAAAGGTTGATTGCAGTGTCTTCAGTCCTCTTCAATTCTCTAAACTACCCCCCCAACCCCCGTGTGTTAGTGGAAGTAGTCACGATGTGGTATCTCAGTAAGTGAACACTAAGAAAAGTTTCCGATATGTGATGAATCTTTCTTTCCCCACCTCAATCTTGTTTACTCACCGTACGAAAACTACTCGGTTTTTTTTGCCAAAACATCTTCTACAGTTATAAACTATTGGTTAGCTATCAACTACTATTTGAAACAAACTGCTACTAAATTGCGATTTATTGCAGGTTTTGTACACACCGTTCATCAAAGTTCCAGGTTTTGTACTTGTTCTTCTCTTTCAAATAAGTAATAACAGTATCCCAACAACTAATCTTAGTATGATCGAGGTGTCCTAAACCAGAACTCTCGGATCACAGAGAGTCAAATAATCCTAAGATTCTCGGGTTTGGTAAGAAACAACCGTTTTTTAACTGATCCGATCCATACTTCGCTAAGTCGAGCATTTTGAAATGCTGGAACGTTAGTGGAAATGCTTGGACTATCACAGCTCACATCATTGTCCGTTTGATATACTGGCAAAAACTACGCTAGCCTTAGAATAGTTTTTGTTCAAAACAATCGTACGATTAACTGACATCCTCTCAATGATTTCACTAAAAGCTAGCAAAGCAAATTAAAGAGCCACAAGCATCTTTGTTACTGACCTTGGATGTCCTTCAGAATTTTCTCCTCTCGAACATATATTTTGTCAAGGATTAGCCAAGGCCAGCTGGGATGAAATTTATGAGTCGTAAGTACTCGAGTATCAACATTTTCTTCCTCCCCATCTTTGAGTTTCTACTCAAACTCTTGTATAAATCTGCCGATTGCCATACAAGAAATTGGCATAGCTTGGACTGCACCAGCACATACCTTCTTTACCCCTCCAAAGTCCAAATGCCATCTTCTTGTACAAATCCACGATGTCATTATTCTCGTCAAGAAATCTCTTAGGCGTCCACTCTTCAGGATGCTCCCACACTTTGTCGTCCATGATGCATCCATATACGTTTATAGCGATCTACACAGATCAATGTAACCACTCCATAGTTAAATTGGCCGGAGGAAGTAAGAAAAAATGGGGAAAATGTAGCAAATTAAGAAGGGAAAAACTATAACCTCACTTCCAGCAGGGATATGGTATCCTGCTAACTTTGTGTCTTCGTGCACATATCTTAGAGGAATTACTGGAGCATGACTATACTTTCTTTAATTTTCGTGAAAAGAATATGACAAGTATGGAAGTTGTCACAATTTGTCCTCCGTAATCTTCTCTAAGATACGTCCTATTGGATGGAGAGTATTAAAATCATGCCAAACCAGTATGCTGCATGCGACAAAGTAGTACAGTGAACAACAAAACTTGGACTTGGTGTTTTTGGCGAGTTCATAACATAGTCCATGCAATCATAGTAGTGTCCGCCACTTGAATAATGAGGTCCTAAAGTAACATTGCCCTGTGTTTCTCTGATGGTGTTTTGGCTTCGGACAACAAGAAGTCTAGATAACAATCTCTACCCTGTTTCGTTTCAGGCCATAGTTAACTGCTAAACAGCCATGAAACAAAACTCAGAAATCCTGAAACATTATCTTCAAAGGTAGCACCAAGTAATCCCTCTGAAATGTTGCTTAGCCAAATTTAACTCTGCTTCCCAACTATCAGCTCCAAAGTCTTGTCCATAAATAAAACATATTTATATACTCCGTAAACAAATGAGTTAATAGTACTCATTATTACATTTGTAACTCATTGCATAATTTACATGAAAGTAAATATCACAGAGCCATAAAATGCAATATAATTATAATGCTTAAGTGATGTTAAAGGGCCGGGCTTGGGCCGGCCCAGCCCAAGCCCATCGGCCCTGCAAACGAGCCGGGCCGGGGCCGGGCCAAGGGAGGGTGAAAACGGGCCGGGCCGGGCCGGGCCTGGCGCAGTGAATTCTAGGCCTGGTCCAGGCCCAGGCCCTAAGCCCAATATTTAGGGCCGGGCTTGGGCCGGGCCCAGGCCCTTTTTTTTTCTCATGTTATTCAATTTTAACACATAACAATTTACATAGAAAAATAATAAATGTGCATAGGCCCGCCACCTTTTATCCGTGCTTGGGGCCGCCTGCTTGTAAACAAACAGGCGAAGTTACCTATTTTTTTATATATACGAAAATATATATTTTTTGCTTGTAAAAATTTATTTTATATATATGAAAAAAAATTATTCTTAAAACTCTAACAATCAAAATAATAATGTATGTCTATCCAAAATATCAGCAATCAAAGATCAAGAAATCTGCAGCGTCAACCAAAAGGATGAAAAGAGGAAAATAAAAACAAATTACCTAATCATCCGGAAGTGCTTCAATATCCGAGTCACTGCTCTTCCTATCATCAATCGGTTTATCTTGCTCGCGGTATTTCGCATCAAGATAATCCTTCCAACATACACATAGCTCGAGCGACTCGGGGTTAAGACGACTCCTCCTGTCATCCAAAACCCTCCCGCTTGCTGAAAATGCCGACTCTGAAGCAACCGTGGAGGCTTGCACTAGCAGTACATCCCGTGCAATTTGGGATAAAGTTTTATACATGTTTTGATTTTGTTTCCAAAAATTTAACAAGTTAAACTTAACCTGTTCTTGCCTTGATAAATCAGAATAATGATCAGTATTTGCATATACACCAATCTCATTAAAAGAGGAAAAATTATACGAACCTCCCGAATTAGAAGTACCTTCACCTGGTAGTTGTCTTGCTACTAGATGTTCAAAGCCTTGAAGGTATGGCGCATAATACCTCTTAGCAGTTGATGATGATGTAGCTCGGCCGCGCATGTCAGCAGAATTACGATAGAGGTTGAACAAGTCCTCAAACCTCCTGCTCACTTTCGCTGTGAGTGCGGTTGTGTCATCTGCTTTGTAGCACATTAATTTCGATATCTCCTGTATCGAGGCGTTCACGCCATGCAACTTTAACCTAGGATCTAAACAAGTAGCCACAGTAAAAATAGCAGGCAGTTTACGCCAATATTTATTGAACTTTGCATCCATCACTTTTACTATATCCGTAAATGGTTCTATATATCTCCATTTTGTTAGCATTGTAGCCATCTTCAGAATTTCTATTAAAGCGAGAGGAGAGGTAGGATAGTACGTACCAGACAATAAATTGGTAGACGTGTAGAATACCTCCAAAAATTTAGCTAGGTATGTGGCCATCTGCCATTCCTCTTGAGTTGGCAAGCCGGCTGGGAACTGGATTAGTAGAAAATGCGTATAGACTTCTCGGTATGCCAGAATGTGTAAAAGCATGTGGTACGTAGAGTTCCACCTGTGGACCACATCTGTAACTGCTCTCCTGCGAGGCATATTATATTGAACACACAACGCTTTAAATTGTTGTGTTCTCGGACTCGAGCTATTGACATACGCTGTCATACCCCTCATTTTCTGAAGAATATCTCCTGCAGCAGCTAAACCATCTTGAACAATTAAATTAATAATGTGGCAAACACAGCGAACATGAAATAATTCACCCTGAAGTACAGGTTGAAGCGTCTCCTTTAAAGCTGCAACAGCAACTTTATTGTTAGAAGCATTATCAAAACTAACACTCATAATCTTATTAAGAATTTTAAATGTTGTGCATGCTTTTAATATAAGAGTAGCAATATTCATTCCATCGTGCGGATAAGGGAAGTGCTCGAAAGCGATGATTCTCTTGTGCATAACCCAATCTACATCAATCCAATGAGTGGTCACACAAGAATAACTAACAAAAGTATAAGGAGATTGCCAAATATCAGAAGTAAGACTAACTTTACCGTCAAATTTATCAAAATAATCGATAAGGCGTGCTTTGGCAGCCTTGTACTGTCGGAGTGCATCGGACCTCGTTGTGTTTCTATGAACCTTTTTGTACAAAGGTTGAACGTAGGAGTTCATATATCTAGAGTGCCTTGGATTATCGGCAAAAGAAAAGGGTTGTTCATCGTGAATAACAAATTCAGCGAGACCGTCTCTTTGCTCTCGCTGATTATAGACAAATAACCTACCGTCAAAAGATAACTGGGTTTGGGTAGGTTCGACGTGGCCTTGTCGAGGTGCACACTGAGGGTAATGCCTGTTAAGATGTCCATTACCACTACCAGCCGAAAATAATTTAAGACAGTACTTACATCGAGCTTTTCGGATGCCGTCCACAGTAACTTCGTCGAAATGATTCCAACACTCGGCTTTCTTTTTTTTCCCCCTTTGGACGTCTGGAACGTTACCGGAGGCATTGCTCGGCCCTTCTTCATCATGACTGGAGGTAGGGTTAAGATTAGGCCACGGAGTAGTAGCTTCGCCAACCGAGCTGCGTCCTTGACTATAATGCAGGGGGTCTTCATCAGGCGTGTATGTAAAATCTGGAATGTTTTGATTGAACTCCCAATTGGCTTGGGTATCTATCATACAGCCTGTACTCATTCGTCCAGGAACAAATGGTTGTGTTGGTGCTTGGACTGGTGTTTGTGCTGGCCGTGGCGCTGGCGCTTGTGCTGGTGGTGGTGCTTGCGATGATGATGATAATTTTCGTGATGACGATCCACGCTTCAGTTTCTTCAATAATCCAGCCATATTTCACGCTAAACTTTGTAAGAGTAACTAAATACACAAGTATAAGAATAGTAATAAGAAATAACAATTAAAAGAATGAACGAGTAACAAATATTAGAGAGTTAGTAATTAAAAATAAAATTAGCAAGACTAGTGTAGTAATTAGCAAGAGTAGAGAGAAATTTGCAATTAGTAAATAACAAGAATACTAATTAGTAGTAATTAGCAAGAGTAGTAATAATTGGAGAGGAAAATAGTTGCAAAGCTTGTTGTGAGAGTAAGAAGAGAGTAAGAAGATTGGTGTGAAAAATTAGAGAGAAATGGTGTGAATTTATAGATTTTAGAATCTTCACAAAAGACCAAAATACCCCTACAAACTATCCGTTTATAGTTGTTGGGGAGGGTAAAAGTGTAAAGGAGTGAAAAATATTGGTTAGACTAAAATACCCCTCAAACTAGCCGTTATATAGCTGTTGGGGGGTAAAAGTGGAATTTTGGAAAAGGGGTGGAAGAAAGGGGGGGAAAAGCTAGATTTTCAAAAAAAAAGTGGGGCCAAAAAAGGGCCAAAACCGGGCCAGCCGCCGGGCCAAACCGGGCCAGAACCGGGCCACCCGGGCCGGGCCATTTCTGCTGGATTTTTCGGCCTGGTCCAGGCCCAGGCCCCCTTTTTCGGGCTTCTACTGTTCATTAACCAGGGCCGGGCCAGCCCGGGCCAAAACGGGCCGGCCCGCGGGCCGCCCGGCCCAAATGACACCTCTAGCTATAATGTACATTTTATTTTATTAAAATATTCCAACAATCCCCCACTATTTTGATAAAATAAAATGATAATTTAAAATAATTAAAATGCCACTAATGAAATGTTTATGAAATCTCACAATTCCAACAAAATTTAAAGCATTTAAAACCATATCAATGAACATCATGATAAATACATAAACCTCCTCTCTCTCTTTTTTAGTTATTTAATATTTTTCTCTTTCGCAAAATAAAGCCATGGTTTATAAATTCGTAAAGTAATAAAAATAAAAAAAATACATAAATAAGATGGACAACTTGTACTGTGCAATAGGTCTTGGTGCCTTCCAGGCTTGAACCAACACTTAGTGTGCAACGCCCCGAACCCGAAAGTCCGAACACGTCCTTAAACCAAACCCAATCATGACCAAAACATAACAACCGTAATGGTAGCGCAGAGTATCTAAAACACCATAACACAACTATCTGAATCTCAAATACTTAACTCCAAAAGAGTTTAAAACTTATTACAATCTATATGTCTAATCCGAATAATAACAATAAAAAGAACGAACTAAACTAAGAGTTTATCTAAATAAAATCAATAGTGTCTAATGCTCCCAATTGCGAACACCAAGTTCCGCTGCAGTACTAATATCTCACCCTCCGTGCTACTCTTGGCCTGGAAGGGGAAGGAAACAAAACAAAAGGGGTGAGCACGAATTGCCCAGTAAAAGATTTTACACCCGGAGGGCCAAAAAGACGAATACCAAATTTGAGTTATCAAGTAGAACCAACAAATAAAAGTTTAGATAACTCAATCGAATTTCACAACCGAATATCTAATGTTACCAAAAGATGGTAAATAACCAATAAGCCGAATTTCAAACACAATTCATCAAAACTTGTGGGTGTCACATACACAATTGCTTATTATTAAGCATCACAAATCATGGTTAGACCATGTCGAATATCGCAGCCGGTGCGTCGCAAATAAGTCACGATAATTAAAAGTGAATTTCAAATACAAATATCACCCACAAAGTAATTTGATAAATATAGCGAATATCCATTCGAAATCCAAAAATAGTCATTGTAGACTCAAATCGAAGAGAACAAAAATACGAATTCAACGGAATAAAAATCAGCTGAATCGGAGATCGGATGAGTGAGATATTGGGAAACGAAAATTTTGGATAAAAACTTAACGACACGAGGATCGATAAAACTTTTTTAAAGAAAAGGGCCACTCAGAAAGTGATACGTGGCATGTTCTTTATCTAAAACTCTTGAAATCTAAAGGACAACTGTCCTTTTGGTTAAAGGAAATTACGGCCATCCCCATTCTTTCAGAAAAACAATAAAAACTTGACTCTTCTTTAAACAAAAAGGACGGTCGACTGATTTAAAAGGACCATTCCACTGCTGTTTTGTAACCTTGCCGCACTGGTTCTGACACAGGAAAAAGAAATCAACGGCATAGCATGTGTTTTTAAGTCAGGTAAAACTGTATAGAAAATTTTAAACAATTTGAAAATAGAGGTGCAAATATTGCGTTAAGAAAGAGACAGTACCGAAAAACTTTAAATAGACAACAAAAACAGATTTTCGATAAAACCTTAACAGATTTGCGATAAGATATAAAAACCACATTAACAGATTTGCAGTAAAATATCGGAAGATAACGAAATTGCGAATCAAAATATGCACAAACGGACGTATATTACAAATAAAAGAGAGTATAAAATCCCTTACCTCAAAGTTGCGAATCTAACGTCGTGAATAATCTCTTGATCCTAGATCAACCACAACCTTTTTTTCTTGAATACCTCAAAAAGATGCACTAGCTCTTTTCTCTCTTTTGTCTCAAAATTATGAAGACTCTTATATCTTCTTCCTCCTTATATAGCTCACCAATCAAATTCCTAATATGACTTGAAGTCTTAAATCCTTATTGTAATTTTAACACAATTAAAAATCCTTATTACTAGTATAATCATAATACAAATAAAACTCCTTATCACTAATGTAATCACAATATAACTTCAGATTTTCTTTTTCTTAATATCTAATCTAATTACATTAGCCACTAAATATTATCAAAGACTAATTTCGTCACTAAAAGAGTTTCCAACCAAAATTTCTAAAGTTCATTAATTAACTCTAGATCAACACATATGATTATCATTATTTTTTTTTTTTATCATTACTCACATAACTAGCTAAAATTCGGGGTATTACACTTAGTGTCGACAACTTCCATTTGAGAGAGCCGTAATGGACTACACCTTGAATTAGGTCCCTTGACCAAACTTTAGTTGTCACACACACAATACTAATATGAGACTTAGTTCGCGGGTTAGTGCTATTAATGGCCATGCGCTCTTCTCTTGATTCTCATGAGAGTCTTTAGGGAATGGCCCATGGTTCCCACAATCGCAACCTCACGACCATTCTCGCTTAGGTGAGTCCTCCAAGGGTACGTGTGACATGTACCTCGCGAAAATTTTCATCTCAGGCTCAGGAAAATCCCCTTCTTAGACGTCACACTAAGTAGCACAAGCACCGCACGGAGGGGGAGGAGACACTCTCCTATTAACAAAAGGGTGCTACTTTTATCACGAGTCACGCTCTACGGGTTGTTTCTACCCATTGAATCTTCTTCATGGGATCTTCAATCACAAAGGATGGGTTACTCCCGCTGGTGACTCCCTGTGGGCTCACCCCATCCGTCTCAGGTGAAAAAAGATCTAGCCTATGTGCTAGTCCCGAGGCAAGTTGCGCAACTTTTATAAAGCCTCTATAACTTATTTTCCTTTCATCGATGAAGTCATGAATCTGTAGAATTTTGAGGGCCCAATAGTGCACATCGAAGCAACATTTTGGATCTCATATAGTAAATCAAGTTTCAGTGGTCACATCCACTTCGCTTAGCATCAACGATGATACTAGTCAATAGCCTCACTACTAGGAATCAGACCTTTGATCAGTAGTCTACTACTAGGAACTAGACTTCAATATATTGTGACTAGTAGTCTTTCACCTACTAGGAACTACATTTTCCTCAACTTGCGTCATGCTTCGCATAACATAATCTCACATCAATAGCAACTTCATAAAAATCCTCTGATAAGTTTCAAGAATTTTGAATTTCAATTCTCAAACTTTGCAAAAGCTAGATAAAATCCACTTGCAAATGTAGTTTCCGATTTGCTACAAATATTTGGTATCTATCAAAGTTTCAACGCAACTCATATTTTAGAAACTTAGATGCCATATAAATACCACAACTATGAAAATGTCAAATAGTCAAGATAATCAGAAATCAAAGAATTCGGTTATCATGACTTAACATCTTTATCAAAGTATAATTTCAATAGTTAGACTTTGGCAACACTTTTTCCCTTTTTTTTCTGTTTCCTTCTTCTTCCACATTTTAAGCTCAATTATACAGAACAATCATACATGCCTAGAGATCCAAGCTAGCAAACCTAAGTGCAAGAAACAGAAATAATGCATGAGATATATTACATAATCTCACTACGCATGCTACAATAGACTTAAAATTAAGAACATATTATATAGATGTTCTTTATGTCGCTAATCTTCTTTGTATATACATGAATCAAGAAATCATAATTATCTTCAAATTATGTACCCCCACATTTCGCAGTCATGTATTTATCAAAGAATTTAACATTGAAATAAGGATTTCCGTAATTTTATCAAATAATTTATTTCATAGACACACTCAGCAAAATAAAATCAGCTTTAATTTATTTGTTTTACAAAAGCCGATAATCCCATGAAAATATTTCTCTCTTGAAAGAGAACTCCACAACCACTGACTTTAGGTGGTTTACCAAACTATAACTCTACATGTAAAATCTTAAAAATCCCTTCTTTTTTAAAAACCAAAACCATGTGTCAAAAATTAAAAAGGAATAAGTGTAGGTATTAACCAAAAAACAACTACTTACAGACAAACATAATAATCTACAAGTAAAGACATCAGTGTTATTGCCACTAAAAATTATGTTAGAAAACGTCATTCCAAGGTATCGTTGTATCTTAGTATTAAGTTTTTAATTATTTATTTTAGCATAAAATTTTTGAAAGCTTTTCAATTTATTTTCGAAATCGTATCAAATTAATATATTAAATTCTGAACCCAATTCAAAGACACAAAAATATCTAGCAAAAGTTCATTTTATTTTCCTTTGCTTTTCTCCATTTGATATCAACAAAAAGAGAGTTAGATGAAACTGGTCGCTCAAAGAAAACATCTAATATAAGTGAGAAACGCACGCTCATCATATTTAGAAAATATTTATTCCTTCATCTAAAATGTAATACTTTTTAAATCACGTTATTAGCATTATACCTGACATTAGCAAACATTAAAGATAAACTATTTTGTGATATAATTTATAAGTACAACTATCAAAACAAACCGGTTTTAATGAAGCCTCTTCTTTTAAAAAAAAATATTTTACCAAAAGAAAAAATGTCCCTTTTATTACAACCGCCGTAAAATATTTTTAGGTGGTCGTGAAAATTAAATTGTCACGTATTTTTCAGACATTATAAATTGAGCTCATTAGCATAAAGGTGAAGTCCATAAAACTGGCACAAATAAAAAAAATTCATACAAAATTGAATAGATACCAACTATCACACAAAAGTGCCTTGATGCAAGAACTCAAATTAGTAACTCAAAGATCACTTGCATGTATAGTGATTAGCAAGAAACCCACACTGTGTCACATAGTGTCAATTCAAATACATATGACTAAATAATAGGACCACAAACACATCATCTAACTTGCACAAGCACATAATAGTAGAAAACCCATACATCCCTAATTTTTCTTTGCAATATGACTGCATTTCATATTACTTGATTAACTTGTGAAACTACCAACTCTCGATAATCTTACATCTTTGTAGGGATGCTACAATCTAAAAAATAAAATTAGAACTATTATTAGTCTTCTAACCGGCATACCAAATAATGATTCTAATAGTAAGTGAACACAATGGAACCTCATGCGGCGTATAACCCAATTTTATTTCATAAGTTTTATCGCTCTAAAAACATAACTCATAAGGTATGCATATTTTCTTACTCATTTTATTGCCATATATATGCAGGTATCAAATGTGCAACTTAATTATCTAATTACAAGTTAGAACTTACCTCGACGTGATATCACAGTCTCATCCCGATATTCAATTTTATAGTGTTACGAGGTTTCCATGATCAACATAATTGATCTTTTGGAGCAAGTGCCACCATCTGAATTTTGCGTCCAAGATTTCTACGCCTTGTACCTCGACCCTCGTAGTGACGACAGGAGGCAAAATTTGGTCCATATGAAACTGTGTAAGCAAGAACACAATAAAGTTTGCCAACAGCCAGTGGCGGAGCTCTGACCGGGGGGGGGGACGGCACCCCCCAACTTTTTGGAATTTTTTTTTTAGTTATTTCAATTAGATACTCATATTTTACGTATTTACAAAAATGCCATTGTATCGTAACTAATTGATTAGGGTTTCTTTTTGTTGTATTCTTTATTCTTTGAGTCACCGGCCGTCATAATATTTTCGTTCTCATTCTTCATTCTTCCAAATCCTAAATTTCAAATTTCCGAATTACGAAAAAATACGAATTGATCGAGGTGAGTTCTTTTGTTTTAAGTTTAATTCTTGAAGTATTAACAAATTCAATAGTTACGCTAATTATCGTATTAATGTATTCAATTGTTACGCTATTTTAATAGTTACGCTATTCATTAGTTTAATTTTTATAGTATTAACGTATTCAATTGTTACACTATTTCAATAGTTAAGCTATCGTTAGTTTAATTCTTATAGTATTAATGTATTCAATAGTTACAAAAAAAATACGAACTGAACAATTTACTATACATTTATCGTACTCAATAGTTACGTTAATTATAACACGAACCGAGTAATTTACTATACATTTATCGTACTGCAACTACTGAACGAGCATTTTCGGTTATGAAGATGGTCAAAACTCAACTCCGAAATAAGATGGATGATGATTTTCTCACGGATTCTTTGATTGTACACATTGAGAAAGATAATGTGGAAACGTTTACTATAGACTCGATCATTGATGATTTTCGTGACTATAAAGAACGCCGAGTTCTGCTTTAACCATCAATGTATATAGTTACGTTTCTTGTTTTGTGAAACCTTGATGAACTACATTTAATCTTAGTGTTTTTTATTTTCTATGGTTTATGTAAACTTGAATCTTCTTCATTCATTTAGTTAGTCATCAAATTTTTTATGTCTTTTTGGCCCCCCGTTAGACTTTCTGGATCCGCCCCTGCCAACAGCCCAATAGTTACGGATCTCTCGCGGCCTTTTAAATATGCAATTGCAGCATACAAAGAGGGCCACCGTCTTCAAGTCACCTCCTGACAACCACTTTACAACTTCCTGATGGTTCTTGCCAAATTTCTCAGCTGCATGCTTCAACAAATCACGCTTATACCTATTCTCGAAACAAGTGACTTCAAACTTATTCCCTTGCGGAGCAACAGAATGAGATGGTGTAACTCCAAGTCCGGCCAGGTCCGAGACAGAGTTCATGAGCGAGTTGTACCATCCTTTTTGCTTATTGCATGATTCCCAGTTAAACCCCATATTATGCTCCAACATTCTTCGATAGTGAATGGAGCCAGAAATGAGGAGTCTTCTGTCGCCATTGATGACAATAGCTTTGTCATCGTAGCTTACAGAGGCTGTAACCGTGGAAGAAGAGAACCAGGTGAACAACACTGCGAACAACAAGAAACTGCTGGTTCTGAACATGTTACACATTGAACCCATTTTATGTCCTATTTTCTCTTTTACACACAGAAACACAACATAAACAGAGGAAAACAATGCCAGATATAGAAACATTTCTTTTCCTCTTTCAAAAAATAAAATTTTAAAAAACTATACAAAACAAAACCTATAACCTCTTTAGTTGTTGAAAAATTTAGGCTTTGATTTGTATTTTCTACAACAAAATATTAGCAATACCAAGAGATTAAACATAACAAAATAATAGCAAATAATTGAAAGTAATTTTTATATGAACTCTTGATAAAATTATGTAATCTAGAGTAGTAAAAGGATATAAAAATAGCTCGTCCGTGAGAGTCGTGACAAAGTCACTTCGCCTCCCTACGTGCAAGTGTTGACGGCAGATAAAGTCTCCAAGATAAAACCATTGACGCAGCTATGTCTCCTCCATGTGCTCGTCCACAGGAAGACGGTATGAACCAGTCCACGATCACGTTGCCCAAGTATAAAATATACATATAATAGATATAAAAGAAAATATATTGAGATAGTGGAGTAGAAATATAACACTAAGTTGGGAAGCATAGTTGCTTATTCTTTTCCTTTCTCACACCCCCATGGCCTTATATACATGGCCAATCATAATCCATTTATTGACCACGTAAGTAAGCTTAAAAGCTTTTGTAACTTATGGAATAATGATAATCTTTCTCAATAATGTCAAACAATAAAACATATTTATATACTCCATAAACAAATATGAGTTAATAGTACTCATTATTACATTTGTAACTCATTTCATAATTTACATGAAAGTAAATATCATATAGCCATAAAATGCAATATAATTATAATGCTATAATGTACATTTTATTTTATTAAAATATTCCAACACTCAGCCATAAATTCATCATCCAACACCATAAACACACATGCATGAACTGCCTTACGGCAGGTTCCCCTACTACCGCTAATTAACTAGAGAGAAAAGGCTTAAAGAAAAACTTACCGAAAGATAGATTCGATCGCCGGAAAAATTGTAACGATTCCTTCCTCTCTCTTGATTGAGAGTCAGAGGCCTTCCATCATTGGCAGTTTCTTCCACCTTTTTTGTCAAAATCCTAGAAGAACAAAGGGCATAAGTTGCTACAAGCAAAACATCTGAAAAACAGACAACTTATACGTAACTAAATCTACACAAGTATTTGACGAAACTTTTGACTCGCCATTCAGTAGTTCTCGCTTAATTATTTCACTAATTTACTTGGTAACCTTCCCCTTTTAAAAAGGAGGATATTGATGTTTTCATAACCTGAGTTGTAATTTAAATAACGGTGTACCACAAACTGATAAAGTTTACCCAAATTCTAGTGGTTAATGAGCTTCTAGAAACTTCTTCACCTTGTGTTTACTCGATGTATGTGTATTACGCCCATTTTTCCTATTTTATGGAGAAAAGGCATCATAACATCTCCCTTTAGCAGACATCATAAGAGCTGGGGTTTAAAGATGCAATCTTGTGCACAAATACACGTCAGTCTGAAAATTCAGTCAACCAATGTACTTCTATGCAAAACTGAGTCTTGAGACCTAAAGACACAAGGATACTCACTCGAACAATCCAAATCGTGCTGTTGCATGCATATGTAGATTCAACGAGGATCAAAGCTGGCAGACTCTGCTCAACGATACAGATGTTAGACAAAAGTGGCCAACTAATTAACTCTACAGGTCAAAGTATCTAACCAAGAGAAAATTAACAAGTCAAATGTGAGACAGCTAAACAAAGCTCATCATATTAACAAAAAGCAGTATGCAGATATACAGTTGTTTAAGGAAAATGCCAATCCTTAGATGGAACCTTCAACCAGTATATGGGCATGTGCAAGAAGAGTGAAGGCAGAACAGCAAAAGAAATTAGATGTTCAGAACAATTTTAAAGCAGGGTATTCTATTAACCATTAGCTTGTTAGTGTAGAAAAGTATATCCGCAATAGTACATCTCTTTGAGTTTCTTTAGATCATCGGTCTACGTTTCAACCATGCCACTTTTTAGGATAACTAAGTGCACATAAATTGGAGAAAAAAAAAACTAACTAATTTCCTAAGCAACATGCGATTTCAAGGTTAAAGAGCAAAAGCAGGCGCTTTACAAGGCAAGTAGTGACAGAGAATAGAACTCATTCTGTAGGAATCCTTATTTAGTGATGGACAACGATTGAGTTCGCACCCTTAGTTCCTAGAGCTTGCTGGAAGGAAAAACATGATTGCTTGCGTTGGCCAGGTGAGTTAGTGCTTGTGTAAAAACTTCCAGAGGCTAGCTTCATTTTCAGCACGAGTCCTCTATAGCACTTTCAACATGAGCTGTTGATTTCTCACAGAAAATATCTTCAGTTCATGCCATTCACAGTAGTTGTCTGCTCTCAATAGAAATATCGTAGCTACGGTGCAGATAAAAAGTCCTCAGCTACAAGTGTTACCACTGCAGTTACCTCCTTTCATGTACTAATATCATATCAAAGATTGAGCTTCTGCCCCACCCCCGCCAGGGCGGGAAAGTGACTGGAGGTGAGCTAAATCAAGCCTAACCAATCACAAACCAAGAAACAACCAAAAAAAACAACCTGTACTCAATTGAGCACGTTTTGCAACTCCAAACATTGAAACCCACTTTAACAGTTGTAAACTACTAAATCGAATAGCCACATCAAGAATCGACTTAGTAAAGAATAATTGAGGGAACTGAAATGAAAAACCACTACATCCAGTTGCATTACAGAATTTACCAGGTTCTTAACCAGTAACTTCAATCTATGAAAGAAAAGATGTAAGCATGTGCTGCAGAAGGTCAAAGGGGACAAAATTAACGGTTGTTACAGATCAATTTGACATGGTCAAAATAGGGCAGACACAACGGTAAGTCGATATTACGTCTTCAACTTCAAAAGGTCAAAGGGGACAAAATTAATGAAATGGTGGAAGTAATGCACGGTCAAGTACTAAAGCAACAAGAGCCCTAATTGATAACAAGGGAAAGGAAGTAAAAAGGACTTTGACAATCCTGATATGCATAGTGATGATCTCCTTGACCAGCAGAGCAGCAGGTGACGACGGAAGCTGGTAAATTGGTAACGAAGGGCCGCCATTATCGCAAATTGCGGGGTCATTGCCAACATTCCGCTTAGTCCTCCATTAACAAACGGCTTCATTGTTGCCCAAACCGGCGAATTAGTACAGGGGAAGAAAGTGAAGAAGGGGGTTCTGAAAGGGTAGGCCTTATGTGCAATTGTTCGAATTCTTTGATCTCTATGTCAGGTCTTAACTCTCTCTCTCTCTCTCTGAAATTGGATAGAGGGGGAGAGAGAGAGAGAGTAAGCAAGTGAATTTGGTGGAGGGTACAAAAAGTGTGTAATGCTATTTCAGAGTTGGAAACTTCTGTGGTGCATTCCTCGTGATTTGGAATGCGTCACGCATTCTTGTTTTTCTACCGAATGAGCAAAAGTTACACGTTCAACTTTGCAGAAGGTGCTAAAAATTACAAAATAGAGGAGGTAATCCCACTTGTACAGGTCTGCAGCAGGTGGCGATCCAACAGCCATAGTTTTTAGAAACCGAAGCGGGAAATGGGTGAATGCTAATCCCGCGCAATGCGGCGAAAATTGCAACATTCCGGCGAGTCCTCCGTTAACAAACGGCTTCAATGTTGCCCAAACAGGAGTAGCGGTACTGAGTGAAGAAGTGGGTTTTGTAAGGGTGGAAGGGCTTGATTGGGTTAGTTGGGACTGTAGCAATTCTTTGATCTCCATGTTAGCTGATCAACTCTTTCTCTGTCTACAACTTTGGGGCATGCAGAGAGAGAGAGAAGAAGAAGAAAGAAGAAGGAGCAGCAGCCTGTGAATTTGGCAGTGGTCCTAATTTTGAATGAATTAAAAATAATTTTTTACTTTTGTTATTGTTAAGCAGGTCGTGACGGTTCTACTTCTGATTCTGTTGTAATTTAAATGTACGTTAAATTCTTACGGTATTGACTTTATAGTTTTGACTTTGTAGTTTCGTACTTGTTTGTGTTCAGAGTACCTAGACGACATCCTAAAATGAGAAAGGTGATACGAACTTACCGGTGTGCTAGTCTATTGTACAATGTTCGGTTTGGCTGAATTGAAGATAAATAGGAGATTACTCTATGAAAGCAAACATTAAAAAGAGTTTTAATTATTGAAACAAATTCGACGTAAAGAGAGTTCAAAGAGAAGCTGTGAAAAAACGATGCAAAAGTAATTGTCATGTGAAATACCTTCCTTTTTGTTTGTTCAGTAGTTAATGCAAGAAGTTAATGATATTGTATGGATACAATCGATAGGTCAAAAAGGCTTTACCGTAAATATAACATCTACACCAGTGAGCACATATTCAATTTTTTTTTTCTTTTTCCCTAACATTCTTTGGTCTGTTCAATTGGAAAGTAAATTTGTTTTTGGTACGTGGCTGAGAGCATGGCTTTCTCTATGGATGGTAAACTCCCAGAGGACATGAGAAAGTTTAATTTACAGCAATAGTTATGGGAAAATAGCTCTTGGGTATTATGGCTTGTCAAAATAACAGTCTTTGATCTGTCCAATTTTCTTTCTTTTTTCCTAACATTCTTTGGTCTATTCATATTTGCTCTTTCACGGAAGAAGTCGAGCTTGATCTCAAAGTTAGAACTTGTTTAGAAAGTGAGATAAGTTCAAATACCACCTAATCATTTATAAACAGGCGCATTTAACTTTCTTTACTATATTTCACAACTTGTGCATCATGTATTATATATGCTTCCCGTGTCAAATTCAGAAAGTAAATTTTCAAATTAAAGATTGGAACATCTAAATCAGTGAACTTAGAATGAGTTAATTACACTAGGCACCCTCAAGTTATCACTTTGTAGCGATCTGCACCACACAGTTTTTTTTCGCTATCTGTCACCCCAAAGTTTCATAAGTGTGGCACCCAACACCCTCCGTCCAAATTCCGGCAAAAAAAATTAATAAGCTGAATTTAGGAGGGCATTTTTGGAACATCACAGAAACCCTCGCCGCCAACCCCCTTGCGTTGGCATCTCAGGCTGGTGCCGCACTCTCCATCGGCAGCGCCCCTCCCCCTATCGGCGGCGCCGAGCCCCTCTCCTCCTTCCTCTTCTCTCCCCCGCCCTCCACAGCGGCAACAGCCTCACGCCGCTACCTGAAATGCCCAAAATGCCCCCTTGTTTAAGTTAAAATGCCCAAAATGCGCCCAAAATGCCCCCAAAATGCCCCCTTGTTTGCCAACCAATGTACAAACGAAGAAATGTAGCTAACTCAATTCAGCACAATAACTCGGCTTGACTACGGCAGGGCCAGCACCTTTCCAGAGTGACAAAACTCCTTCATCTGCAACAAGCCAACAATCCGATAGAGTGCATGGAACGCATTTGTGTAATGCCGGCGCTGCGCAGCAGGTAAGGTAGCATCGGCCTGCATACGGATGAGTGCCAGATCTGCTGGACTACCAAAACATGCTCCAATTGCTCCAGCGGTCAGCCCACACAAAGGTTTCTGATACAGAGGCAGGGGCTTCCCATCATTTGCCTCTATTGCCTTGTTTGTCAAAATCCTAATCGTGAAAGAGTAGAATATTTAGAAACACAACTGAGTTCAACAGTCTGATTATGTAAGGAAGGACAAAACATGCTCCAATTGCTCCAGCAGTCAGCCTTTTCTGATGCGAAAGGGATAAACAACACTAAATGGTACTTAAAGACCACCGAGCCCTGGAAGAGGGCCTATGCAACCCCAACACAAAACTAACATACAATCAGCTTTTAAGTTATGTTAACGTTACAAAATCCTAATGGGAAGCCCTATTGGTATAGCAGAAGAGCCTTCTGCCAACGCAAATACTATCCTAAAATTGCGATGGACTACCCTTCTATGTCAAGAATTGCTCAGCGTTGTTCACCCACAATCCACCGGTGCAGTATAGATGGTCAACGCCGAAGAAAGCAGAGAGAAAATGAAGAGTATATGGCAATGCCGGTGAATCAATTGAAGCTGACGTTCAATTGTTGCTATTGGAGTTCGAATTTGGAAAAATAAATCTCGACAAATTAGAGTGATGGGGTTAAGATCCCAAATTTGTTCAGCTTGCCCTCGAATCTGAAAGTCTTGAGGCATCCACATGAGCGATCCCATCAAGACCAGAGAGTTAGAAAGTAGTTAAATTGGGCTCAACTGAAAAAAGTTATTAACAGTTGAAGATCTGTGTGCTGTTGAACCGCATTAGAATTGAATTGATTGCTGTTCATACCTGCATACCATGGGGACAACATTTTGGCCTTCCAGCACCAAACTCCATTCTTGTCCTATTTCCAATTTCTTCAAAATTCTCATTTAAGCATTTGAACAAAAGGCACTTTAGTTTACTTTGATGTTCACATTTGCGGCCGAAATTGAAAGGCAAAATCCACCAACAGCAACAGGTGCTTCCAGTTGATGAACGTTATGGATGCATCTCGTGAATGACGAAAACTTGGGTCTTTGACTCTTTGTTGTGGGGAGGCTCATCTCCTTAGTAAATTGCAGCCATTTATTGAATTTCTTCATTACTATTTTTGTTGTAATGAGAAATCTTTTACTTCGTTAAGATGGGTTGCCAGGGATGAAAAATATAAAAAGAGTATTTGTTTTTAAAGACGATTTAGTTTGTAATAAAAGAGAGACATTCATTTATACTTAAGTCTTTTTCAAGTACACGCAGTAAGGCAGTGAATAAAAATTGAACTATTCTTTTGTCTTTTATCAACAAGAATATTGTGTGCTCGCTGCAAAAAGTGGCATATGCCGATTTTGTAGGGTCATCCCCATTTGGGGTTGGCCTAAAAGGAGATTTTAAAATAATTACCGGAAATTGAAGTATTCTTCTAACTGGGGATCTAGAAACAACTTGATGGAGAGAGAATTTGGAATGTTGAGTTTGTGGGCAATGGACCTCAACCTTTCTCTACTAGGCCTTACTGAGTTTGTGGTTCCTCCAAGAAATGCAAACCTAGGATTCAAGGTGAACATTGAAGCTGCCGAGTGATGAAAAATTATATAAAAAGGGAAAGTTTGCACAGCATGCTCGATCTGAAACTCAAGTACATCCGAAAATAGTAACATTTGCAAACCGAATGAGTTTTCAGACAAATGTTTACAATTGCGAACATGAACCAATATTGTAGCACCAATTAAACCACACAGCTGGATGAATGGGAAACTAAGGATCTTACATTTCCCAAGGACCTTAGTACGCCCCGGGGCTTCTGCAAGAAGAACCAGAAAATAGTAACATTTGCAAACCGAATGAGTTTTCAGACAAATGTTTACAATTGCAAACATTTGCAAACCACAGCAAAAGTTCTGCAAGAAGAACCAAAGCAAAGGTTCCTTTTTTACAGAACTAAAAACTTACAAACTTGAAAGAATCTCATAATCTGCCCACAAAGACAAGACTGAGCTCAGCAAAATTCAGCAGACCGAAGTGATGAACGAAATTTCCCTCCAGGAAAACTTTAACAGTTCAATCAGCTAGTGGATTTACTTACAAACGAGCATTCAGCTGCAACCAAACACATACGACTTCAGGGATGGATGAAACTGGAAACTTCTCTGACATTACGCACCAAAGAACAAGAAATCAACTAATGATTGTTAGTGTTTTCCAAAATATAGTGTCAAGTTTGGTTCATTTTCCTTGTCAAAATGATGAAAGGAATTAACAGTTGAAGATCTGTGTGCTGTTGAACCGCATTAGAATTGAATTGATTGCTGTTCATACCTGCATACCATGGGGACAACATTTTGGCCTTCCAGCACCAAACTCCATTCTTGTCCTATTTCCAATTTCTTCAAAACTCTCATTTAAGCATTTGAACAAAAGGCACTTTAGTTTACTTTGATGTTCACATTTGCGGCCGAAATTGAAAGGCAAAATCCAGCAACAGGTGCTCGCAGTTGATCAGCATAGCAATTGGCCACCCGCCACAAAAATACAGGGAAAGGAGAGATGGTCTGAAGAAGCTTTACCCAAAGAAGGTCATCTTCGTCAATTACCACTTAAGAGATTAATATTTGCTTTGGCATTAGCCATTAGGGGTTCCCAAGCCTCATATAGTCCACCAATGGCATTAGCCATTGGTGGACTGCTCTGTTATTTTGCTATTGACTCACCCAGTTTCAATGCATCTCGTGAATGACGAAAACTTGGGTCTTTATTGTGGGGAGGCTCATCTCCTTAGTAAATTGCAGCCATTTGTTGCATTTCTTCATTACTATTTTTGTTGTAATGAGAAATCTTTTCCTTCGTTAAGATGGGTTGCCAGGGATGAAAAATATAAAAAGAATATTTGTTTTTATATACGATTTAGTCTGTAATAAAAGAGAGAGATTCATTTATACTTTAATAAGTCTTTTTCAAATACACGCAGTGAATAAAAATTGAACTATTCTTTTGTCTTTTATCAACAAGAATATTGCGTGCTCGCTGCTAAAAGTGGCGTACGCCAATTTTTGTAGGGTCATCCCCATTTGGGGTTGGCCTAAAAGGAGATTTTAAAATAATTACCGGAAATTGAAGTATTCTTCTAACTGGGGATCTAGAAACAACTTGATGGAGAGAGAATTTGGAATGCTGAGTTTGTGGGCAATGGACCTCAACCTTTCTCTACTAGGCCTTACTGAGTTTGTTTACAATTGCAAACATTTGCAAACCACAGCAGAAGTTATGCAAGAAGAACCAAAGCAAAAGTTACTTTTTTACAGAACTAAAAACTTACAAACTTGAAAGAATCTCATAATCTGCCCACAAAGACAAGACTGAGCTCAGCAAAATTCAGCAGACCGAAGTGATGAACAACCTTCCCTCCAGGAAAACTTTAACAGTTCAATCAGCTTACTTACAAACGAGCATTCAGCTGCAACCAAAGACATACGACTTCAGGGATGGATGAAACTGGAAACTTCTCTGACATTACGCACCAAAGAACAAGAAATCAACTAATGATCAAGTAGCTTTATGACTAACCAAGCATCATCACTGCAATTCTAGAACACACCCCTCTCTCACAAAGGGAAACAAGTGCATGCTACGTACAACATTAAGGGAGCCATAATGCTGCTGGAATTAAGTGAAGCAGGTTTTGACTCAAAGTTGGCGCAAATTCAACCATCCATATTACTATATTGTATTGTCTTTTCCAAATTCAGTCGCCAACACCTGATCATAAAAGGAAATTTAATACAGGATAGCAGAAGAGAATGGACGTACTGGGCTATGGTCTTGAGCTCTTTATCAGGTCATCACACCAGCATCATCATTAATATCATCACGTGGCTTCAGATTATACATTATCATCGTTGCCGAAGCGAAAGATTCGATATCTCCAGAATTCCGGACCTCCGTAATATTCAACGGCATCATTGCCATCCACCGTTGCTTCCTTAAGCATATCATGCCACATACAAGATAAAGCAAATTGGTACATCTCGGTTTGGATATCAGAAAATTTTCTCAATAACTGTTATTAATACAATAAAAATAAAAATAAAAAATACTGGTAATAATAATAAATAATAAATATTATATAATAGGCGAGTCTGTCTCTAGTTGTCATTTATCATTTTGAACGCTCTCATGAAGTCTCATCTTAATGTTCACTTTTATTTAACTCTTTATTGCGTGACGATTATGCTTCCTACACGAACATCATCATTATTATCATGTGGCTTCACATTATAGACGTTGCTGATTTCAAAGATTCTATATTTCATGAATTTTGGATCTCCGTGGTAGTCATCGGCATCATTGCCATCCACCGTCGGTCCCCGAAGCATATCATGTCACATACATACATGAAACAGAAGTGAATAAAATTAAACAACATCTTTAATTTGGATGCTTTACAAGATAAAAGCTAAGTGGTGGATCTTTACTCCTTCAGTTTTTACATGAGATCGTCCAAAGCATGTTAATAAATGACAAGTTAGCCACTCTTAATCTACCAGTTGCTTTACAAGCTTAGTCTGCTAGAGGCAGGCAGGAAGATTCAACATGTATATGAGTAGGGGAAAAATATAGGTCTTATAGCATTTCATTTCGGATAACAGTAATCTTTCACAGTTATGGTTATCAATATAATAATAATAATAATAATAATAATAATAATAATAATAATAAGAAGAAGAATAACAACAACAATAACAATAATAATAATGATAACAAACATCTAATAGACGAGTTTATTCTCATTTTGTGACAAATGTGGATCATTTGTTATTTCGACTCTCTCGTAAAAACTCATCTTAATGTTGACTTTTATTGAACTCTTTATTACTTAATGATTCAGCTTCCTACAATGAATTTGGTGCTTATTAAATACTAATTTCCTACAAGTTTTACATTAAACTTGGACTTATTTGTTTATTTTTTCCTTTGGCAACACATTGAATTTGTACTCTTACTAAATATTGAATTCTAATACTGCACATAAAAGTCAACAGCAAAAGAACTTCACTAAAATAAGTAGCACCTAATATTCTTTAAAAAAATATTAAAATTTGTAGCACCAAACATCAAAAGTAAAGTAACTTTGTTAGAAGTTTAATATGGTGTCATTCCTCATAAAAATAAATCTTTCACGATCTTTTGTAATTTTGTCTTCTTCATACTTTATCTTCTTTATATGGAAAAGTAATATCCATCCAAGTATAACAACTTAAAGATGCTTTAGTAACACTTTTAATTCCTTAGAAAAAAAATGGGTGGGGATTTAGCCAAAAAAAAAAGGGTACATAAATTTACATCTTTGACATAAAATGGGTGGGGATTTAGGAAACCTACAGACAAATTTACATCTCTGACATATAATTAGCAACTATAAAGCATCCAATAATTTGGGTGATTGCGCTCATAAACCAGATTTAGATACATAAATTACACAAGAATAATGAAAGCTAACACAATCTGCACAGTGGATCCTTTTGTTTATACAAAGCCTTAAACGAGAACTATTTCCACAAGTAGGTAGTCTAAGAGCTGCAAAACACGTTCTTAAACGAATGAGAGAAAGGGAAGTAATGTTGGATTGATGTTTCGATCAAAGAGTGTGCCCCATAAACTATTCTGATCAACCTTTGGTAATTCTAACCATTGGGTAATACTCACTTGTAAAACATCGAAGTAGTGTACGTCCTTATTACTTGCATTCAAGAAAGAAAATGAAGTAGCTACATAACCAAGCAAGTTCATGACAACGAGCCATTACCTGTAGGTAGTTATTGAGGTTTGTAATCCATAATGATTGACTTGGACCTGGCGATATTCTTATTATTGGTGTATATGTTTGTCCAGAAGTAAAGTTCTTCATTTGGTGACATTCATACAATCCCACTGCTGTCAATGAAGGCATCTTCAAAGCATAATTTGCACTGCAGAAACTTGGGAGCTTTGCCAAAGTTTCCAGTTTTAGGAACTTCGGCCGAGGTAAAACTATTGGATCGTCGGTCCTTCCTTTACCCCCTTCATTATCATAAATGACTTCTTCCATCGCTGAGCATAACCTTATTACAAGTACTCGGAGTTGTTCAAAACCTCTAGCGACTGAAGACGAGAACATATTTTTCAAAATACTGCATCCATCGATCACTAGTACTTCAAGGCCTAGAAATCCATGGGAACCATCATTCCACAAAAACTGCAACTTACCTAGTCCTTTTAGCATAAAGGTACTTATTCTAGAGAGCAGCCCATAGTCTCGCTTTTGAATATCTAGTCCCTCAAGATCAAATAACTCTCTCACCTCACCACAGTTCTCAACAACCAATTCTCTCAACTTTTGCAGACGTACAAGTGAATCAGTTGAAACAACTGCTGGTAGGTTTCTACATTCCCGTACTTGTAAATCAATTAATTTGCTAAAGGAGTCAGCTCGATGACCACTAGGGAACATATCTAGCGAACCACTCTCTAGCAGACTAAGGCGCAATGTCACCCAGCATGGGAAGCCAACCTGCAAAAAGCATTGCAATCCGTTATGAATTTCAGTAAAGTAATTAAAAGATTGTTTGGTAGTAAACCAGTATACCTATGCAACGGCAATTCTTCTCGAGTAATTAATCAATGCAGTCCAAGCATTTTTCAACAGCTTGTACTACTGATTATTGTCATTTCATTTCGAGATTCAGTGTTTCATAATATGAATACATAAATTATGTGTAAGGGAACTAGTACCTTCTTGCTGAACAAGGATTGAGGTTGGCGCAAATCTTACTCCACCTTTATTTCCTCAGGTGGTTCTTGGCATCCACGATTCCAAAAATTGCTGAGTTTCGGCATGTTTCGAAGTTCCAGAGACGTTAGCTGAGGGAAAATAATCTCATCAATGGTTTCTTCTTGACCTTGTCCTGCTGTTGCAATGACCTCAACTATCTCCTCCGAATCTCTTATTTCCAGTTCTTTAAGATGCTTAAGATTTCGGGCCACAGAGGGTGATAATGCATTTCTTAAGCTACTGCAGCCCAAAATGTGCAGCTTTAGCTTTGTGGAAACATTTCCATGAAAATCATTCGAGTTGAGTGCGGTTTGCTTGAGATTTGACAAACCTTGTAAAACCAATTCTCTTAACTTGGCCAACCATGGTGTTACAACTTCACTTGTCACTGCTGCACAATCCCGTATTGTAAGTTTTTCTAAATTTTGCCACTGTCTAAGCATAGCAGAAGGGACAACGTTCTCTAGTCTCGTACAATGCTGAACCTCCAAACTGCTTAGCTGAGAGAAGGAATTTCCTATATGGTACTCGTCTTCCCATATGCATCTTAAACTTTTGAGCTTCTCAATATACAAACTGCCCTAAGCGGGAAAAGCTACCTGAACATTCAAAATGTTACAACTTGTTATATATGAAGTACATCCATGCACATTATCTAAATCTGCCTCTCGTACCAATTTTTCATAATCTGTAAAAATCAAAATGAATAATTTTGTGGCGGAGTCTTCCATTTATCAATAAAAACCAATGGCAGCTACAGGCTTCTCAGTAAATAATTATCACCTCAAGATCAGATCATGTTATGCTCCCTAATTACTGAGCTGGATATTATAGCAGCTATTTTCTCAATTAAGCCCAACAAGCCACGTGGACTAGTTGGATTTAATGCTGAACTTTTTAGCATAATAGGGAGATGGTTAACTTCTTGACTTTGTTCCTTCTTTGAAGAAGGTAGGAACACTGATATATGTATTCCTTACTACTATTGCGATAACCCTCAAACAGAAAAATAAATTAAAATTAGTACAAATGCCTAATTATGATTTTGCTACTTAACCCTTCTTCATTTGCAGAAGTTAATTTATATTGTAAATGGCATCATCTCCCCATTCTGGCCTATGATTGAAGTTAGCAGCACATTGTCTAACAGGGAAAACATTGCAGACGCACGAATTACAGTCAACCTAGTCTGCCTGCACAACTTGGAAACAGAGTCTCCACAACACGAGTAACCTAAAACAGCATCGGTTCAAGTTTTAAGCTGAAAACTTGCAGTCTCTATGTATGATGTTGTACTCTACCTAGACAACTCCAGTCGCATCAGTATAATCCATGCAACCTTTAAAGCAAACGTCCAGAAAAAAGGAAAAGGAAAAAAGAATGAGTCTGCAAAATAGAGTACTCCATAAACAAAAGATACAACAATGTTGTGCTTCTGTGTGCCCTCATGTGTGCTTGTGTGTGTTTCCTGAGCTAGAGGTATACCACGAGGTGTTGAAGGGAAAATGGTTTGAGTAACGGCAAGGCTCGAAATGGCGCATTGTAGGCTGAAGCATAGAATCCTGAACAGCAGCCCCACTTGAAATAAAGGACTGGGGCAAAAAGGATTGGGGCAAGGACTTCTTGGGGGGGATTAAGATGATCCTGGTTTCCTAGCAAACTAGTAAAGTTAGGCACATCCTCCTACTTCGTAGCCAAAAAAATGTGAAAGGCTAAATCTTACAACCTTGTTCTGACTTATGAGGGACCTATCAACACTACTGGCTTTAGAGATACCATAAATAAAAACACTTGAATCTTATTGAGTAAAGAGCTAGTGGCTAGACATGCTCTACCCGAAGATATTTACTTAGGATGGACTACGTAATTGAAGACAGAACTCGGGATGAGATTAACAACATCAACCAGAAGGCTTTAGTAAAGGACCTTACCCAGCTGTGATATAGATTCACTAAAACAGAGGGATTCCCTGAAGTAACTGACACTTCGATTGCATGATGGCAGCCTGCCCATGCTTAATGATATTGTTTTGACATGCAATTGGACCTATACCTTCCCACATTGATAAAACTACTATTTTTGCAGTTGTATGCTAGAGCTCAATGGAATACTTTTTTGTTCTTTTGCTCCCCAGCTGGCAGATTAGCCTGATACAGGATACAAGGCGAGACTGAATGTCTTTGGAGGTAAGGGCACAACAAGCTTCTTCATCGAGAGTCAGAGGCCTTCCGTCATTGGCAGCTTTTTACACCTTTTTTCTCAAAATCCAAGAAGAACAAAGGGCATAAGTTGCTACAAGCAAAACATTTAACAACACAGACAACTTATACGTAACTAAATCAACACAAGTGTTGGACGAAACTTTTTGACTTGCCAGTCACTCAGCAGTTCTCGGTTAATCATTTCACTTATTTACTTGGTAAACTTCTTGTTTAAAAGGAAAATATCAATATTTTCATAACCAGAGCTGTATCTAAAGAATGTGTACCACAAACTGATAAATTTGGTGTACACTGTAGGAACGATACCCAAATCCTATCAGTTTATGAGCTTCTAGAAATTTCTTCACCTTGTGTTTACCTGGTTTATCGAATTACGTGCGTTTCTCCTATATTATGAAGGGGCATCATAAAATCTACCTTTAGCATACATCAGAAAAACTGGGCTTAAATATGAAATCTCGTGTGCCAATACACGTCAGTCTGAAAATTCAGTCAAGCAATGCACTTCTATGTAAAACAAAGTCTTGATACCTAAACACAAAAGGAACAGAAAAGGGTGCGGCTATTTCCGCATGCTCCAGAAAATTGTCCAATTATTTCCTCATTTGCCCATCCATCCCCATCTTCTCACAAGCCCTCTCATCTCATCTCTGCCATTATACCATATAAAGAAGCAATGCAACACATTATGCACCATCTCCTCTTTCTATATCCTCTACCATTGACCATACTAACCTCATTGACCACCAATGGACTGCCATCACCCCCCACTATATATAGGCAGCATCCATTCCAACCACCATCGACACTCATAGCCACCATTAAGTTCCAAAATCACCCTAGATCGATTAACCGAAGATTGTTTAACACTCGATTGCTGGTCCATCAAAACCTCAATAGATTTCAGTCAACACCACCGTCTAACCAAAACCATACAAATTGATGCCTTCGCTGTAAGCCCCATAGTCATGTGACGCATCTTCTTGGTCAAATCAGAGATGGCAATTCCTTGCTAATAGTGCAAACATGGCAGAGATTGAATTGCAGGGAAAAGCTGTTCTTAAAGGTAAGAGGGAAGAGAGGGGCAATTAAGGCATTATAGGGATAAAAAATTTCAAGAGTACGGAAATAGCTGCACTTAAAAAAATGCCATTAAACAAGTATACTTGTCTTTGCTTAAGTTCAGGACATATCAAGGAGAAATAGAAAGCTAATAGACATAAAAAAATATATGTTTGTCAAAGTCAACCTTAAAATGAGAAGACCACGACCAGAAATACTGGTTGAACTTGTCCCCAGTCTAGGAAAAAGTGTAAAAACATAAAACATGCAAAACCTATAAGGAGACACTTTTCTGCATATTTGTCATCGCATTTTCAGAAAGATACAAAGCTGGCACTCCTCTAAACCGTATAGTGTTTTTGATAAGTATAATGGCAGTGGGTCACTTGTTTGCATGTAATGGCAGTTTATCCCCATTAGCCTTAGAAAGCTTGCATAGAGCTAGCCACATATGTGTTGAGTGTGTATACATACATAAGTACGTAAATACATACACACACACACACACACATACATGCATGCATACATACATATGCATGTAGTAGGATTTCTGGGCTTTCCAACATTGTGACCCCAAGGTGGCTTTGTCCCTTGGATAGATTGCCTACATTTTGCATTATCTCATATCCAGAAGGCCTTACACCCCTTCATTTCTAATATTTTCTCTGAAATATCAAATTACAGTAAGATGATCATAACCAGCTTCAAAGTCTTAAGAAGACATTAAGAAGACAAAAGGAATAACAAAAGGAGACAAAAGGAATAACCAGCTTCAAAGTCTGATGCGATATGATCATTAAGAAGACAAAAGGAATAACAAAACACATTATAATAAGGGAAGAAGAACTAACATATTTTGTTATACTGTGTAACCAAAACTTCTAAACTCTCTATGTAAGACACAAAATACTCACTTGAACAATCCAAATCCTGCTGTTGCATATGTAGATTCAATGAGGACCTGACCTGGCAGCCGCTGCCCAACAATACTGGTGTTAGACAAAAGTGGCCAACGAATTAAGACCAAAGTCAAAGTATCTAACCAGAAGAGAAAGTTAACAAAAATCGAAGAGAAAGTTGTTTAAGAAAAATGTAAATCATTAGATGGAACCTTCAACCAAGATATGAGCATGTGCAAGAAGAGTGAAGGGAGAGCGGCAAAAAAAGAAGAAGAGTAGATGTCCAGAACAATATCAAAGCAGGGAATTCCATTAACCAAAGCATGTTAGGTGTAGGAAAGTATATTCGTAACAATAAATCTTTTGTAGTTTCTTTAGATCATCGGTCTACGTTTCAACCATACCACTTTCAAGGTTAAAGAAGACAAGCAGACACTTTAGAACGCCCACCTTGAGATAGAATAGAACCCACTCTGTAGGAAATCTTATTTAATGATGGACAATGATCGAGTTCCTAAAGCTGCTGGAAGGAAAAACATGAGCCAGGTGAATTAATGGTTATACAGAAACTTCCAGAGGCTTGGCTTCATTTTCAGCACGAGTCTTCTGTAGCACTTTCTACATAAGCTGTTGATTTCTCACACAAACTATCTTCAGTTCATGCCATTCACAGTTATTGCCTGCTCTCACCATGAAATACATAGCTAAAGCGCAGATAAAAAGTCCTCGGACTACAAATCTTGTCACTGCACTTACCTCCTTTCGAGTACTAATATCGTATCAAAGATTGAGCTTCCGCCTCACCACCGCCAAGAGGGGGGGGGGGGGGGGGGGAAATGAAAAACCACTACAACCAATTGCATAACATAATTTACCAGGTTCATAACTAGTAAGTTCAATCTATGAAAGACAAGAAGTGTGCATGTGCTACAGAAAGTGGTTACATGGTTTGCTCTTGCCGCATAAAAGATTATATCCACGTTAAAAGTTGTACATTATTTTGGCACTAAGACATCCTAATTCACAAACCACATCAACAAACATTTACTACTCCCTCGAGTTCAAAATTTTGTCCCATTGTTTACGTGTTCTAACTTCTACAGTAAATAGCAGAAAAAAAGTCAAAGGGGACAAAATGTAAGAAACAGAGGGAGCAACATAACATTTAGGCGCAAAACATGGATACAAAAGCAACAAAAAATGAATCGAGAACAAGGGAAAAGCACTTGTACCCACTGCATTAGAGTTTGTACATTGCTCTGAATTAAGGTTTCCCTACTCACAAACCGAAACCATTAAACGAATATTACTACTCCCTTGTTCCATAATTGCCGTACCTTTTTACTGTTGCAATTTTCTCAGCTAGAACGTGTAAATACTGGATTGAACTTATATACTCTTACTAATCAAATAAGTACTGTTTGACGAAGTCTAAACAGTAAAGAGTCTTACAGTTCAAATAAGTACCTTACGCCAATGCCAAAATAGGGCAAAAACAACGAGGAAGGTCAATGTTTATATGTTCAGCAACTATGTCCATTTGCAAAATTGTACCAACTGCACTAAAAGTTGTACATAAATCTGGACTAGGGTTTACTAATTCACATACCACAATCCATTGAGCAAACGTTACTACTCCCTTTGTTTCACCATTTCAGTTCTTTTTAGCTTTTGCAAATTTCTAGGACACAATAACGTGTAAACATTCGATTGAATTCAAGAAGTCATTACAAAACAAATATCATCTCATAAGTCAAACCAGGACAAGAACAACGTGCAAAGGTAATGTTTACATTACTCAAATACTATTAAGAGGAACTGCAAAAGCTAAAAGGCAACAAAAATTATGAAACGGAGTAATAGGGTTGGGGTAAAGACATGGATACAAAGCAACAATAACCTTAATGGATAATTAGAGATCAAGTATAGTTTGACATAGACAGAATGGAGGAGACATAATGAGTAAAATCAATATGTACGTGTTCAACTTCAAAAGGTCAAAGGGGACAATATTTATGAAACAGAGGGGGTAATACCACAGTCGGTGGAAACAAACAACGTACTTTTGGAAAGCTTAAAGCTTCTCTCTCGAATTCTAACCTCTTTAGAGTTCTAGGGTTTGCTAGGTATATAATGGCAAATCAAAGGAAATCGAATAGATTGAGAGGGCCTCCCAAAGATGCTTTCGCAAAGGATTTTGTGGGCAAACAATGGACACAACCTCATGAGACGAAAAACTCAGGCAATCGAACAAGACAGGAGATGATGACGGTTGCTTTGGGTTCAGAAACCTTCAGCGATGTAAGGGACTTACAACAGGGGAAAATCCAGAAATCTAGTTCGGATTCCGATGAATTCCAACCGGAACAAATTCAGGAATCTAGTTCAGATTCCGATGATGAAAAAGAATTACGTGATTTAATTCGAGATCTCCAGGCACAATTAAAAGATTTGAGACAAGAGAATCAAGAATTGAAAGAATTCATGAAGACCATAAATGCGGAGCAATTAAGCAGTGCTGTTTCTGAACAGACACAGATTGCACAAGAATCTCAACCGGCAACAATAATGACGCGTGTAGCGAACGTGAGTGGAACAGGTATTACCCACGCGCCTCATGATTCTGGTTCTGGCGCCAACAAGGTGATTGAATTCCCTGCTTTCACAGAGGAAATTGTTGGAAAAACTGAAAGTAAATCACAGCAAGCCCCAATTGCGAAATCATATGCTAGTATTGTACGCCCTAATCGAGAATTCGTACATGAACATAAACTGGAATTCATAAAACCGCAAGATATTGAGGGGCAAATTGGAGTACAATTTTCAATGGAGGATATTGAACCGGGTGTGAATCAATGGAGGAATGCAGTGGTGGTCTATACATTTGGCAGTAGACCACAAACCCATGTTATGCAAAGGGTATCGGAAAGAAGATGGGGAACATACAGCAGTATTGCTGTAAGTCTACTAAAACCAGGAATCTTTCTTGTGAAGCTTGATAATGCAGACTCACATGCTAGAATTAGGGAAAAAGGACCTTGGTCCTTTGACAATAAACCTATGATTGTCAAGCCATGGTCCCAGGATCTATCATTAGAGAAAATAGGCCTGCAAGCTGTCCCAGTATGCTAAGCAATTCTGGTCAAACACTATGCTAAGCAAGATTAGTAGCACATTGGGTAAGCCTCTCTTTACTGATAGAATGACAGCATCTGGAGAAAGGCTAATGTATGCCAGAGTATGCGTGGAAATGGATGTTGAGAGCACTTTTCCTGAAAAGGTGCTATTAAGGGGTCCTAATGGATGGAATCACACACATCAAGTGGAATATGAGTGGAAGCCTGTACTCATTGCAAGACTTTTGGACACTGGGAAACAAGTTGTCTCCTGAAACCGAGAGTGCAACAGGTATGGAAGGCAAAGACTACATCAGAGAATGAAAAGGAAAATGGAAAACCTGCACAAAATGGTAATCAAAATGAGCAATGTCACAATAAGCCCACCATTAGACTGCACAATAGCTTCCAATTACTAGACCAAGGAGAGCAGGAACAAGGTGAAGCTCCAGAGGAAATTGATCCAAACAAAAACCTTGGAAAGAGTCAAACAGGAAGCAGGGCAACCAATGCATCACTGAAGCAAAAAAGCAGTAGCCTATCTGCTAGGAAGGGGGAAGGTACTATATCTGACTAATTATGTTAGCTAGCTGGAATATCAGGGGTCTAAATGACTCAGCAAAGCAATATGAAATAAAGAAAGTAGTCAAGTCTCTTAAAATCGGTTGGATTGGCTTGATAGAGACTAAAGTTCTTGTGGAGAAAATTCCTTCTATTATAAGGAAATGGAATAAAGAATGGCAGTTTGTCAACAATGCCACAAAGAAAGGTGTGTCTAGGATAATGATAGGGTGTGATACAAGTCAATTCCAGTTTAATATGATTGCTAGTGATCCCCAAATCATTACTGGGACAGTCTTAAGGAAAGAAGATAACATGGTATTCTACCTATCATGTGTATATGGGAATAGCAAAGGAATTAAAAGAAGAGAGTTATGGGAACAACTACAACAGATGGGAAGGCAGATTGGGCAAAACCCATGGATTGTTATGGGAGATTTTAATGTGGTAAGAAACTCAGAAGAGAAGGCTGGTGGGGCACACATCACAGTCAGTGAAGTGGAGGAGTTTAACCAATACCTTAATAGGACACACCTGGAGGATATATCAACTATAGGCATGTTTTATACATGGAGTAATAAGAGAGATGATGAGTTGATCAGATGCAGATTGGATAGGATTCTGCAGAATGAAGCTTGGATGGAACAAATCCCTCTCTCCCAGGTCACAGCCCATGAACCTGGGTTATCAGATCACTCTATGTTGACTATGAAAATCTATAAGGAGGAGTATAAGGGGAAAAGACCATTCAAATTCTACAATTTTTGGATGATGCATAAGTCCTTTAAGGATATTGTGAGAAATATATGGGAAGGACAATATCAGGGGACAAGATGTGCAGTTTTGAGCAAGAAACTCAAAGACTTAAAACCCAAGCTCAGGAATCTAAATAAAGCTTGCTACAGCAACACTGCTCAAAGAACAGCAGAGGCAGGCAGCAAGCTTCAAGAAATCCAAAGGAAAATTTTGCAGGATGGAGAGGCTAATTGGGTGCGCCAGGAACAGGAACTCCAAGCTGAATATCATCATTTGGTCAAAGCAGAGGAAAGCTTTTACCATAAAAAATCCAGAGTTAAGGAGATCAAATTGGGGGATTTCAATACAGCTTATTTTCATAGAAAAATGAAGGTACACAGAGCATATAACCAAGTGCTGTCCATATTCACTGAGAATGGAGAGCAAGTTTGTGGTGCAAAAGCTGTTCATCAGGAGGCCATAAATCATTTCTCTAAATTCCTTGGGGAAGCTGTTAGTAAACAAGTTAGAACCAAGGGGAGGCTTAGAGAAGTCATCAAGAAAAAACTCACCAGCTCAGATCAGGCTATGTTAGCAGGCCCAGTTACACAGATGGATATCAAGGAAGCAGTTTTCTCATTAAAAACTAATAAAGCTCCAGGGCCAGATGGATATACAGCTGAATTTTTCCAAGACAATTGGGATATGATTGCTTCTGATCTAGAAAATGCAGTGAAGGAATTCTTTAGCACAGGTAATGGGGTTCACCTATTCAATAATACTGGATTGACATTGATTCCAAAGATTCCATGTCCTAGAACTTTGAAGGATTTTAGACCTATTGCTTGTTGCAATGTGGTCTATAAAGTGATATCAAATATCCTTTGCAAAAGAATAAAGGAAATTCTGCCTCAACTCATTAGCACAAGGCAATCAGCTTTTGTGAGGGAAAGACACATAGCTGACAATGTTCTGCTGATGCAAGAAATTGTTAAAAATTACCACAAAAAAGGGGGCAAGCCTAGATGTGTAATGAAGGTGGACATTCAAAAGGCCTATGATTCAGTTGGATGGGATTTCCTACAATGTGCTATGGAAGTGTTTGAGTTCCCTAGAGCTTAGATACAATGGGCAATGAAATGTGTAACTACAGCTAGATTCTCAATAAACTTAAATGGAGCAATGGATGGATATTTTCCTAGCTCAAAGGGATTGAGGCAAGGAGACCCCATGTCACCTTATCTATTCTTGTTGGTCATGGAGGTTTTTTCTGGTCTACTAGATGACTACACAGCTAAACCTGGTTTCAAGTATCATCCCAAATGCCAAGAACTACAGATGAACCACATAAGTTTTGCAGATGACCTATTCATCATGGCTGCTGCAGATCAAGTCTCTTTGGCTTACATTAAGAGTGCTTTGGAGGAGTTTGGTACTCTATCTGGACTTATACCTAATTTGGCCAAAAGCTCTATGTTTATGGCTGGGGTACAAGAAGAGGAAAAGGAAGCCCTGTCACAGATTGTTGGAGTAAAAGCTGCTCAACTTCCTGTCACCTATTTAGGGGTGCCCCTCATTTCAACAAAGCAACATATGAAGTACTGTCAAATACTACTGGATAAACTCACAAGGAAAATTGACAGTTGGACCACTAAATGCCTATCCTATGCAGGTAGAGTACAGCTTGCTACAATCTGTGCTTATAAGCATGCAAGTGTATTGGTGTTCTATGTTTATACTCCCACAGAAAATCATTAAACAAATTGAAGCAAAAATCAGAGCCTTCATCTGGCATGGGAAAGACACAAAATGCACTAAAGCCAAAGTGGCCTGGAAGGATATGTGTGTCCCTAAACAAGAAGGGGGGCTGGGGATCAAAAGATTGGCTGAGTGGAATAGAGCAGCTCTATACAAGCATATCTGGGACCTAGCACATAAAAAGGACTCACTATGGGTGAAATGGTGTCACTCCTACATCATCAAGAACAGGAATCTGTGGACTTTTCAACCCCCTGTGACAATGACCTGGACATGGAGAAAGATAGTAAAGTTCAGAGAGAAAATGCAGCAGCTGGTGTGGTATGATATTGGAAATGGTGAAAATACCTGGCTCTGGTATGATAATTGGATGCCCCAAGGAAATCTAATTGCACAATATGGTCACAAAATCATCTATGATTCTGGACTAAGAAAGGATAGCAGAGTGAGTGCTATCATAGAAGATGGGCAATGGAAATTACCTCCAGCAAGATCTCATGCACTTAGCAGTTGGATTGAAGATATTAGATGCATCAGCCTACCCCAAACCAATAGAGCAGATAAAATCATATGGAAAGGGAATAAGAATGCCATATTCTCAATAAGTTCAGCATGGCAGCTCTTAAGAACTAAAAGTACACTGGTGCCTTGGTGGAAATTAATTTGGTTCAGTGGTCATATCCCTAAGTGTGCATTTGTGCTATGGATGTTATGCAAGGGGGGACTGAAAACTAAAGACAAATTGGTGAAATGGAATACTAGCATGGATGACTCCTGTCCTCTTTGTGGAAACCACAGGGAAGATGAAGATCATCTCTTCTGGAGATGCAATTACACCAATGCAGTATGGGAGATAGTACTGAGGAAACTAATGATACAGTTTCAAGGGGCCTCTTGGCATCAGTTTTTTTGCTATGCTACCAAGAAATTCAGAGGAAAAAGCTTTCAAGCAAGGCTTAGGAATCTTGGGATGGCTGTTACTGTTTACATGATATGGTTTGAAAGAAATAAGAGAACATTTGAGCAGCAACAAAAAACAAAGGAGGAACTGATCATGATGAACCAACAATGGATCTGCTGGTGTCTGAGAAGCTGGAAGCAAATAAAGGGGAACAGTGTAAATAAAAGGCTTTGCTCCAATTGGGAACTTGATGAGAGAATGCTGTTGTCTTAAAACAGCTGTAGCTATACTGAAATATAGGACATGTAATGCTGAGAAAGATTTATTGTTGTAGAACATTTGATTGGTAATAAAAGGTTGACTTTCACCCCAAAAAAAAAAATACCACAGTCAAGTACAAAATAAGGATACTAAACCAACAAAAGCTATAATTGATAATAAGGGAAAGCAAGGAAAAAGGACATTGACAATCCTGATGTGCATAGTGATGGTCCCCTTTCCCAGGAGAGCAGCAAATGACGAGACAAGAGCCCTTTCTTTTAGTAACAGAAGGTGGTAATGAAGGGCCGCCATTATTGCGAACTGTGGAGTCATTGGCAACATTCCAGTGACTTTTCCAGTCATTGGCAATATCAAAATTAGGACACACAACGCGTAAAGTCAATATTTACATGTTTTTAACTTGTGGAATAATTCGCACAAGGGGACAAAATTTACAAAATAGAGGGGGTAATTCTACAGTTTGGGTAAGAAAACAAGGATATAAAGGCAGCAAAAGACCTAATTGATAACAAGGGGAAAGAAGAAAAAAAGGACCTTGACAATACTGCCGTGCAATTCGATGATCTTCTTGTACAGGGCTGCAGTAGGTGACGATCCAACAGCCATAGTTTTTAGTCACGCAAGCTCGCAATGGAGGGACACAATTATGGCGCAATGCGGCGTCATCGCCAACATTACGGCGAGTCCTCCGTTAACCAACGGCTTCATTGTTGCCCAAACAGGAGTAGTGAGACTGTGTGAAGAAGGTGAAGAAGTGGGTTTCACAGTTTTTAGTCACTGCGGTCAGGTCAATCAGGTATAACCGCCACCGCACGCATGATGCACGTATGTGCATCGGGATGGGTGCAGTTCAGTATGCGGTTTGGAAATTAAACAGCAAACTGAATCGTTATTCATCAGTCTGAAAATTTTAGAACCGCACCGAATAGAAAATCAACGGTTTAAAATTTTTATTTTAGTTGGTTTAAAATGGTACAGTTTATTGGTCTAAACGGTTCAGTTTAGTTGGTAATAAACGTTTGTTTTGCGGCCAACTAAAAATTTCTCCTTTTGCATACCTATTATACGATCTAAATATTATTCAAATTAAAATTGGAATCATATACTATCTAAGTTGTACATAATCTTGTTACGTTCGACGTCTAAGTATTCATGTTAACATAAGATATAAGTGTTATTCCAAATATATATCACAACAATCACAGTTACACCTTTTTTACTGTTGTACGAGAAAGAACGAGGTCACTGGACATTTTTTCTGCAGCTTGTGAAGGCAATAGCAGAAGCAGGGCCAAACAAATTACCTGATGTTAATGCACCTTTATCATTAAATCCTCCATGCAAATCTGAGTACTCTCATTCTTACACTTCCCGCTTTCCTCAAGTTTAGAGTTTTAATTTGCTTCTCGTGATAAAAAGAAGTAGATTCCAAGCGACATGAGGCAACCGAAGGCAACAACAGATACATGAATGTTGGAGTAGGCTACTCACGCTAGTTTATTTTAGGGGTGTGGTCATTAACTTCCTTAATTATATCAGGCCCCTTTTGTTTAAAGCATTTCCAAGTTGGGATAATTCCATTTAAGTCCCTTGTACTTTATCGGTCTTTTAATTTTGGTCATGTCTTTCAAAAATTGAAAAGAGTTCATGTACTATGCAACGTCATCGAATTATTACCTCTGTTAGCTTTTGCCATCTAAAATGACACCGAACAGGCCCGTTATCACTTTTTTGGGGGTATTTATGTAAAGTTGATGTCTAACCTATTTTGGAGGGAGAAATGGCCATATTTAGGCGGCAAATGAGCTCTTTATATGCTTACGGACCTATGCAAATGAAGGATAAGAGGAAATTGAGGAGAGGAGGATGCAACTTTTGGATCCGGGTTTTTATGGTGTGCTTGGCGGTTGGTGAAGAAAGAGAAGAGGCGAGCGGCGGTGAAGGGAGAGGAGCAGTCGAGCCTCGACTCGTAGGGGTTGGCAGTTAGGGAAGGAAGAAAGAGAAAGAAAAAGAAAGTACACATGCTTCAGTCTCATCCGTCACAATTGTTTGATAAAAATTGATTGTTGAAAATATATAAGGACCCTAAAAAGACATAAACACCCCTAATTACTAACGTCCCGTTAATAAAGCATTGGGGTTTTAGCTGCAGTTTTTGGCAAACCTCGGGGTTCATGGTGCAATTACACCTTTTAATTTCTTCAATACTATGCTTAAATTCGAGGAAACAAAGATCTTAATCACAACCTTGACTCAAGAGATGCTTAAAAAGATTTTTCACATAAACTTCACATATTGGGAGAATCTGATGGCCCAAACCGCATATTGGGTCTCTATTTTTATGCTTCCTCATTTGTTCCTACGGAGGACCAATAGAGAGAGAGGAGAAAGTTAAAAGAATGGGCATCTGAGAATGGAGAAAGTTAAGACAATGGGCATCTGAGAATGGAGAAAGTTAAGACAATGGGCATCTGAGAATGGAGTTTTTTGGGGGGTGTTAAGGTACTCAACATGACATCAAAAGCACCACAAAGACATAACAGTCACATACAAAAATTGACCGAACAGAGCAATTCAAGTGGATATAATAAACGACTTCCTGAGATGCTTATGAGAAAAAATAACTCCAAATATTCGCATATTCGTAACCTCAAAACGAGGTGATCAAAAGTTACAATCCAAAAATAAGGTGCTTGCATTCAACCATCAGTGTTTAGTAATTGTAGCAAAAATCTATTAAGAATTAATCATGCCTAAAACTAAGTTTCCCAAATGGTACTAGAGTCACAACATCACCATAGTTTCTTTATTATCCAAGCCTACTTTAATTACAAAAAGTCTTAAAGCAAAATAAAGCTCCAAAGCTCTTGCAAAGCATTTTAATTACATCTTGTTAAGCCACCTCAGCTTAATTGCCTGCACGTACAACCAACAAAGTACAACGCATGTCTTTACAAACCAAAAGTTTAATCCAAAAACGAATCATGCGATGATAGATTACCGAAGACGATATAAAAGCTAAACATGAAAAATTGTTACACACTTGGAGGTAAGTGTTAAATGCATCAAATCCTACTTCGAACAAGCTTGGAAGTTATGTGATTGTTTAAATTTTGCTCCTTCAATTTTGATTATTGGCGTCCAGTGGGTTTCGATAAATCCATGCTTTTTATATTGCGACTAGTCATACTAATGATTCCAAGTTTTTATAAGATTTGATATGTTGTCCATGTTTAGTTGTTCATGCCTCACAAAATCACCACCATTCCTTATTTTATGGTCCTTTACGTGTGCCTCGGGTTCGTTGAAGGCTATTTTCATAATCAATCTGTTTAGCCATCTATTGATCATTCTGTTAAGCATATGACAATCAGCCTCCAATCACTTAATTAACTTTATCCGTCACTCTAACATTATGTTTAGTGATACATCATACAAAGTTTTCCTAAACTTTACGTTTGTTTTAGCATCACCATCCATAGCCATGCACTCTACCTATATATGCGGCAACGACATTTCTTTAGTTTATTTTTGTTTTGTTTTGAATAGGTGAATTTCTTTGATAATAAAAAGTTTGTGGTGCACAAAGAGTCAGTTTTGTGACCATACAATTTACTAAAAAAATATTAGACCATGAGTGTAAAGCAACTTCAACAAAGAATTCTAGCACCATCAGAGAAAGCCATTCGCAGATGTTGAATGAGAAATAAAGGATCTTACACTTAGACCTTGATACGCTATGGGCTTCCGCTAGAAGAATCAGAGGGGAAAAAGTTCCTTTTTGCAGAACTTAAACTTGTAAAACTTGGAGAAATTTTTTGAAGATCAGAGATATGTTTAGCAAGTATATGCATTATAAGGTGGGGAATGGAGAGCTCACATGGCTTTGGTGGGATAGATGGATCATTGATGTCCCTCTAGTTGAGTATAATGGACAAAGAGTAGTATATGACTCTGGTTTACCTCTTAATGCAAAGGTAAATGACATTATATAGAATAGTAGTTGGAAACAACTGCCTGGCAGATCAGAGGAGCTGAAAAGGGTGAACTCTCTGTTAACTAACATTAATGCTCCTAATATACACCATCAAGATCAAATCATATGAAAGCTCAGCCCTAGTGGAGAGTTTAGTATCAGAACAGCTTGGGAAGGGATAAGACATAGAACTCCTAACTCTGCATGGTGGAAGCTGGTCTGGTTCAAGGGACATATACCAAGATGTGCATTGATCTTATGGCTACTGTGCAAAGCAGGACTAAGAACTAAGGCCAAATTAAAGGCATGGAATGTTATTCAAGAGGATCAATGTGTAATGTGCCAGGAGCAGGCTGAGACAGAGGATAACTTATTTGTGCAATGTTCATTTGCACAGAGAATTTGGGAAGAAGCATTCAGGAAAATGAGGTTGAATATACCTTTAATATCATGGCAGCAACTCCTTGGGGATATAACTACAAAATGCAGGGGGGAAAGCTTTCAAGCCAGATTATGTAAGCTCCTAATTGTTGTGATCACTTATGGAATTTGGATGGAAAGGAACACTCGGATATTTGAACATAAACAAGACACAGTGGAAGGATGTCTGCAGACAATAAAGCAATATTGGATAAATTACAGAACAACTAGCTGGAAGAAATGCTACTCTATTGAGAGAAATAAGGAACTCTGTAAAGCATGGGGACTAGATACTAGGAGTGTTTTGTTAGATTGATGTACATAGAATTAGAGCATACTCCTACCATGAGAAACTGTACACAAGAGACAAACTTGTAAATGTTGTTTGAGTGTAAATGAATACAAAGGACCTTTGATAAAAAAAAACTTGTAAAACTGAAAGAATCTACCCAGGAAGACAGGACTGAGCTAAGCAAATTCAGCAAATTGAAGCGATGAACGAACCTTCCCTCCAGGGATACTTTAACGTACAGTTCAAAATTCAATGCTGGCTACTTGATTTACTTACAAACGAGCATTCAACTTCAACCGCAAGACATTCGACTGCAGGGATGAAATTTGAAACTGATCTTATATCACACATCAAATAACAAGGAACCAACTAATAATGAGAGGCTTCGCGATTAGGAAATACCTGAGATTAAGTAGAATTATGAGTAGAAGCATCACTGCGTCATCATCCAGTCCAATACTAACTACAATGTGGGAAATTTTATGAAAGGCCTGATTCGTCCGATAAAGGTCAGCCCCCACCCCTTAGGCCTTATACAAGGCACTGAGGTGAGTTACATGAAAATGTAGAGCACGCCGGCTCTAATTGCCATTTGAGAACATATCTCTCTCTCTCAGAAACGAAAAAGAAGTGCATGCTACACCATTTGGGGAACCATAATGCCGCTGGAAATAATTAACAAATTAAAACTACAAAGTCGAAGCAGGTTTTGACTCCAAGTGGCACAAATTTAACCTAGCCATTAACTAAATTGTTCTGTCTTTTTCAAATTTGATCGCCAGCATGTTCTTGAGCTCTTTATGAGGTCATCACACAAGCATCGTCATTGATATCATCATGTGGCTTCACATCATTATCGTCAATTGCTGAAGTTAAAGATTCCATATCTCAAAAAATCATAATCATCATCATCATCATCATCTCCGTAATATTGGTCGGCATCATTGTCATCCACCGTCGATCCCTGAAGCATATCATGTCACATACATGAAATAGAAATGAATGTAGCATCTTTGAATGCTTTACAAGATAAAGAAAATTGGTACATCTCGGGTTGGATATGAGTATTTTTTCTCAATAACGATTAATAATAATAAATGTATAATAGACGACTTTGTCTCTGACTTTGGGACATACGTCATTTTTCATTTCGAGCTCTCTGGTAAAGTCTCATCTTAATGTTCACTTTTAATGAACTCTTTACTACGTGATGATTATGCTTCTTATCAATTTGACACATTAAATGTTAACTTGCTACAAAGTTATACATTGAATTTGGGCTGTTTTATTTTGTTTTTTTTTCGTTTTTTTCTTCCTTTGGCAACAAATTGAATTTGAACTCTTACTGAATATTGAATTCTTATAATGCAAATAAAAATCAAGAGCAAAAGAACTTCACTAAAAGAGGTAGCACGTAGTATTATTTCTAAATATATTAAAATGTGTGCTATTTTTTGTTAAGATAGGTAGTAGAATCAATAAACTAAGAGTTTCTCATAGTATTATTCCTCATAAATATAAATCTTTCGCTACCTTTTGTAATTTTATCTTCTTTACACTTTATCTTCATTATATGGAAAAGTCAGATCCATCCAAGTATGCATCACTAGATATTATAACTTAAAAAATCATACTAGTTTCACAACATTTATGAAGCCCTATGTGATTATCTCACCGTAAACATATTAAAAAATCAAGCTTTAGTTACTTAAAGAATGGTCATTGAGGTCTGTAATCCACAATGATTTATGTGGACCTGGCGATATCCCTATTCTTGGCGTAAATATTTGTCCGGAAGTAAAGTTCCCCATTTGGTGACATTCATACAATCCCACTGCTTTCAATGAAGGCATGTTCAAATCATAATTTGCACTGCAGAAACCTGTGAACTTTGGCAGAGTTTCCAGTTTTAGGAACCTCAACCGAGGAAAAACTATCTGATCGCCGGTCCCACCTTTACCCCCTTCATCATCGTAAATGACTTCTTCCATCGCAGGACATAACCTTATTACAAACACTCGGAGTTGTTGAAAACATCTAGCCATAGAACACGAGAACATACTCTTCAAAATACTGCATCCATCAATTACTAGTACTTCAAGAAGGCCTAGAAATCCATGGGAACCATCATTCCACAAAAACTGCAAAAAACATTGCAGTCCGTTGCGAATTTCAGCAAGTAATTAAAAGGTTGTTTTGTAGTAAACCAGTATACCCATGCAACAAAAACTCTTCTCGAGTCCGGTCAAGGTTTTATTTAATCAATCAACGCAGTCCAAGCATTTTTCAACAGCTTGTACTACTGATTATTTTCATTTTCTTTCGAGATTTATTGTTTCATAATACGAAGACATAGATTATGAGTAAGGGAACTAGTACCTTCTTGCCAAACAGGGGTTGAGGTTGGCGCAAATCCGAGTCCACCTTTATTTCCTCATGACGTTCTTGGCATCCACAATTCAAAAAATTGCCAAGTTTCGGCATGTTTCGAAGTTTCAGAGACTTTAGCTGAGGGAAAATAATCTCATCAGTAGTTTCTTCTTGACCTTGTCCCGCTGTTGCAATCACCTCCACTATCTCCTCCGAATCTCGTATTTCCAGTATTTTAAGATGCTTAAGATTTCTGGCCATAGAGGGTGAGAATACATTTCTAAAGCTGCCGTAGTCCGAAATGTGTAGCTTTTCTAGCTTTGTGTAAACATTTCCATGAAATTCATTCGAGGTTGAGTGCAGTTTGCTTCAGATTTGGCAAACCTTGTAAGACCAATTCTCTTAACTTGGCGAACTGTGGTGTCCTTGTCACTGCTGCACAATCGCGTATGGTAAGTTGTTCCAAATTTTGCAACTGTCTAAGCATAGCAAAAGGGACAACGCTCTCCAGTCTCGTACATTTCCAAACCTTCAAACTCCTTAGCTGAGAGAATGAATTTCCTATACGGTACTCGTCTTCCCATATGCGTCTTAAACTTTCGAGCTTGTAAATAAACAAACTGTCCAAGGCGGGAAAAGCTACCTGAACATTGAAAACGTTACAACTTGTTATATATGAAGTACATCCATGCATGTTATCTAAATCTCACACTCGTACCAATTTTTTCATAATCTGTAAAAATCAAAATGAATAATTTTGTGGCGGACTCTTCCATTTATCAATAAAAACCAATGGCAGCTACAGGCTTTTCAAGAATGAACAGGGGAATAAAGTTATACAACATGTTTGGTGTGTGTGTGTATGTGATTTGGTGTTGGGGGGAGGGGGATTAGATGGGATTTGAGAGTTGTGATACGCAGCAATCGTGACGTGAAGAAGCATAAACGAGACTTGGAAATCTTATGGGAACGCGGTTAGCCCTCCACAAGAAGCTGGACTTTAATTCTCCACAAGATGTCAGTGGCAACAAAAGGTCAACATACACACAGGTATCCAGTGATGTTAATCTTACTAGCAGTTTTGCTTTAATTGCTGGTTATGAAGGTAAAAAGGATCCACTAGAAACAGAAAATAGGATAGTAAATAATCCTAAGCCACGCCTAGAAGGCTCAGCAGCTTCTAAGGGAAGGAATACCAGGGACAGTGCTCCTGTCAACAAAGGAAGTAAAACCAATTTTAAATGACTACTTTCTCTAGCTGGAATGTGAGGGGATTTAACAACCCTGTGAAACAGTATCAAGTGAAGACAACATTGAAGAACAATATAGTTCAGGTGATTGGTTTACTGGAAACCAGAGTAAGGGAAGGACATATTGTGCATATTACTAAGAAGTCGAATGCTCACTAGAAGTTTGTCTATGATCGAAATAACAAAGGTGTATCAAGAATATGGTAGGTGGGATGACGTGTATGCTCAAATTGATATCAAGTCCTACACCTCTTAGCATATAACTGGTATTGTCCACTCTCAGATGCAAAAATCCTAAGGTGAGAATAGGAAGAACCTGTGGCAGAGCCTGTTACATTACAGCAGTTATGTTAGGCAACTACCTTGGATTGGTGTGGATGATTTTACTGCAGTCAGATTTGTCAATGGGATTGCAAGAAGAGATGTAGATGAGTTCAACCAGTGGATCTATATGGCTCATTTTGAGGATATTACGACTCATGGCTTCTTTATACCTGGTGCAATAAGAGAATGCAGAATAGACAGAGCTTTTCAAAATGAAGGTTGGTTAGATATCTTCCCAAAAACTCATCTGGAGGCTCATGCACCAAGCATATCTGATCAATCCATGCTAACCATCAAGATTCTACAAGGGCAGGATATAAACAGAAGTCCTTTTAAATTCCTAAATTTCTGAATGAAGAATGAGAATTTCCCAGCCTTGATGAAAAGTATATGGGGGGATTCTTAAAGGCTTCCTTAGCTTGGACAAGTCATAGGCTAAATGCTAAGCTTAAAAAATTGAAGCCTATGCTAAAATAGTTAACTAAAGAGCATTATAGCCATATTTCTGCCAGAGTTCTTGCTAAGATCAGTTAGTTTCAAAGACTCTAAAGTAGCATCATGTCCACCAATGATCAAAGTTTGGTGCAATTGGAAAAACCTTTGCATACTCAGTATTATACACTTGTCAAAGGTGTCAGGTTGGGGGATTTCAACAAAGCCTACTTTTCACAAGAAGTTGCAAGTCCATAGAGCTCAAAACAAAGTCATAGCCATGAATACCACTGAAGAAAGTTATTCATAAGGTGGCTAATTTCCTTGGTTCTCCTGTCCATAATCATGCACAAGCAAGAGAAAGACTCGCTGAAGTTCTCAGCAAACAATTATCACCTCAAGATCAGTTCATGTTATGCTCCCTAATTATTGAGCTGGATATTATAGCAGCTATTTTCTCAATTAAGCCCAACAAGCCACATTGACTAGATGGATTTAATGCTGAACTTTTTAATTTATTTTCATATTAAAATTAATCTGCAAAGTGAACTGATATTTTGGCATTTTAAAAGTGAAGTCATATTTGGCTTGTATATTGCTTACATGAAAAGATGTTAAGTATTATTCTTTAATTTTGTTACATGATTTTCGTACTTTTTATTTGTGAGATTTTATTTTGCTATTTAAAATAGCTTTGAGTTATTTATAGTCAAAATTAAGGCCTAATACATAATTATATTGATTAGGTAGAGTTTTAGAAACTATAGAATTGGTTTTCTAAATTTGAAAGGTTTAAAAAAATTGGACAATTAATATGAACAAACTTTTTTTAATAATAAATTTATAGTAAAGAGTTAATAAGTTTGAATAAAAAAGGAAAATGACCAAAACGAATAGGATGACGTGTCGCAAGAGTAAAAGGGGTAAAAGTAAAAAAGAGTATTAAAAAAAGCCCATGTCTTCGAAATTTTGATATTTTACAATTAAAATTTAGAATTGGTTTCCTTGTTTTAAAATGTTTATAACAATTGGGGCAATAATGTCTTTGAATTTTTGAATAATAAATGATAGTAAAGAGTTAAGTTTGAATAAAAAAGAAAAACGACACCATAATAGATAGGATGACGTGTCGCATAGGTAGGTGAGAGGGGTAAAAAAGAAAAAAAAAGCTTTAAAGAAGCTAATGTGTTTGTTTTTCTTTCGAGATTTATTGTTTCATAATACGAAGACGTAGATTATGAGTAAGGGAACTAGTACCTTCTTGCCAAACAGGGGTTGAGGTTGGCGCAAATCCGACTCCACCATTATTTCCTCATGTTGTTCTTGGCATCCACAATTCCAAAAATTGCTGAGTTTCGGCATGTTTTCAAGTATCAGAGACGTTAGCTGAGGGAAAATAATCTCATAAGTGGTTTCTTCTTGACCTTGTCCTGCTGTTGCAATGATCTCCACTATCTCCTCCGAATCACTTATTTCCAGTGTTTTAAGATGCTTAAGATTTCTGGCTACTGAGGGTGAGAATACATTTCTTAAGCTGCCGCAGCCCGAAATGCACAACGTTTCTAGCTCTGCGTAAACATTTTCATGAAATTCGTTCGAGTTGAGTGCAGTTTGCTTCAGATTTGGCAAACCTTCTAAGGACAATTCTCTTAACTTGGCCAACTCTGGTGTTACAACTTCACTTGTCACTGCTGCACAATCCTGTATGGTAAATTTTTCCAAATTTTGCAATTGTCTAAGCATAGCAGAAGGGACAACGTTCTCTAGTCTCGTACACTGCCGAACCTCCAAACTCCTTAGCTGAGAGAAGGAATTTCCTATATGGTACTCGTCTTCCCATATGCGTCTTAAACTTTCGAGCTTCCAAATACGCAATTCCTTCAAGGCGGGAAAAGCTACCTGAACATTCAAAACGTTGCAACTTGTTATATATGAAGTACATCCATGCACGTTATCTAAATCTCACACTCGTACCAATTTTTTCATAATCTGTAGAAATCAAAATGAATAATTTTGTGGCGGACTCTTCCATTTATCAATAAAAACCAATGGCAGCTACAGGCTTTTCAAGAATGAACAGGGGAATAAAGTTATACAACATGTTTTTTTGTTGTGTGTGTGATTTGGTGTTGGGGGGAGGGGGATTAGATGGGATTTGAGAGTGGTGATACGCAGCAATCGTGACGTGAAGAAGCAGAAATGAGACTTGGAAATCTTATGGGAACGCGGTTAGTCCTCCACAAGAAGCTGGACTTTAATTCTCCACAAGATGTCAGTGGCAACAAAAGGTCAACATACACACAGGTATCCAGTGATGTTAATCTTACTAGCAGTTTTGCTTTAATTGCTGGTTATAAAGGTAAAAAGGATCCACTAGAAACAGAAAATAGGATAGTAAATAATCCTAAGCCACGCCTAGAAGGCTCAGCAGCTTCTAAGGGAAGGAATACCAGGGACAGTGCTCCTGTCAACAAAGGAAGTAAAACCAATTTTAAATGACTACTTTCTCTAGCTGGAATGTGAGGGGATTTAACGACCCTGTGAAACAGTATCAAGTGAAGACAACATTGAAGAACAATATAGTTCAGGTGATTGGTTTACTGGAAACCAGAGTAAGGGAAGGACATATTGTGCATATTACTAAGAAGTCGAATGCTCACTAGAAGTTTGTCTATGATCGAAATAACAAAGGTGTATCAAGAATATGGTAGGTGGGATGACGTGTATGCTCAAATTGATATCAAGTCCTACACCTCTTAGCATATAACTGGTATTGTCCACTCTCAGATGCAAAAATCCTAAGGTGAGAATAGGAAGAACCTGTGGCAGAGCCTGTTACATTACAGCAGTTATGTTAGGCAACTACCTTGGATTGGTGTGGATGATTTTACTGCAGTCAGATTTGTCAATGGGATTGCAAGAAGAGATGTAGATGAGTTCAACCAGTGGATCTATATGGCTCATTTTGAGGATATTACGACTCATGGCTTCTTTATACCTGGTGCAATAAGAGAATGCAGAATAGACAGAGCTTTTCAAAATGAAGGTTGGTTAGATATCTTCCCAAAAACTCATCTGGAGGCTCATGCACCAAGCATATCTGATCAATCCATGCTAACCATCAAGATTCTACAAGGGCAGGATATAAACAGAAGTCCTTTTAAATTCCTAAATTTCTGAATGAAGAATGAGAATTTCCCAGCCTTGATGAAAAGTATATGGGGGGATTCTTAAAGGCTTCCTTAGCTTGGACAAGTCATAGGCTAAATGCTAAGCTTAAAAAATTGAAGCCTATGCTAAAATAGTTAACTAAAGAGCATTATAGCCATATTTCTGCCAGAGTTCTTGCTAAGATCAGTTAGTTTCAAAGACTCTAAAGTAGCATCATGTCCACCAATGATCAAAGTTTGGTGCAATTGGAAAAACCTTTGCATACTCAGTATTATACACTTGTCAAAGGTGTCAGGTTGGGGGATTTCAACAAAGCCTACTTTTCACAAGAAGTTGCAAGTCCATAGAGCTCAAAACAAAGTCATAGCCATGAATACCACTGAAGAAAGTTATTCATAAGGTGGCTAATTTCCTTGGTTCTCCTGTCCATAATCATGCACAAGCAAGAGAAAGACTCGCTGAAGTTCTCAGCAAACAATTATCACCTCAAGATCAGTTCATGTTATGCTCCCTAATTATTGAGCTGGATATTATAGCAGCTATTTTCTCAATTAAGCCCAACAAGCCACATTGACTAGATGGATTTAATGCTGAACTTTTTAATTTATTATCATATTAAAATTAATCTGCAAAGTGAACTGATATTTTGGCATTTTAAAAGTGAAGTCATATTTGGCTTGTATATTGCTTACATGAAAAGATGTTAAGTATTATTCTTTAATTTTGTTACATGATTTTCGTACTTTTTATTTGTGAGATTTTATTTTGCTATTTAAAATAGCTTTGAGTTATTTATAGTCAAAATTAAGGCCTAATACATAATTATATTGATTAGGTAGAGTTTTAGAAACTATAGAATTGGTTTTCTAAATTTGAAAGGTTTAAAAAAATTGGACAATTAATATGAACAAACTTTTTTTAATAATAAATTTATAGTAAAGAGTTAATAAGTTTGAATAAAAAAGGAAAATGACCAAAACGAATAGGATGACGTGTCGCAAGAGTAAAAGGGGTAAAAGTAAAAAAGAGTATTAAAAAAAGCCCATGTCTTCGAAATTTTGATATTTTACAATTAAAATTTAGAATTGGTTTCCTTGTTTTAAAATGTTTATAACAATTGGGGCAATAATGTCTTTGAATTTTTGAATAATAAATGATAGTAAAGAGTTAAGTTTGAATAAAAAAGAAAAACGACACCATAATAGATAGGATGACGTGTCGCATAGGTAGGTGAGAGGGGTAAAAAAGAAAAAAAAAACTTTAAAGAAGCTAATGTGTTTGTTTTTCTTTCGAGATTTATTGTTTCATAATACGAAGACGTAGATTATGAGTAAGGGAACTAGTACCTTCTTGCCAAACAGGGGTTGAGGTTGGCGCAAATCCGACTCCACCATTATTTCCTCATGTTGTTCTTGGCATCCACAATTCCAAAAATTGCTGAGTTTCGGCATGTTTTCAAGTATCAGAGACGTTAGCTGAGGGAAAATAATCTCATTAGTGGTTTCTTCTTGACCTTGTCCTGCTGTTGCAATGATCTCCACTATCTCCTCCGAATCACTTATTTCCAGTGTTTTAAGATGCTTAAGATTTCTGGCTACTGAGGGTGAGAATACATTTCTTAAGCTGCCGCAGCCCGAAATGCACAACGTTTCTAGCTCTGCGTAAACATTTTCATGAAATTCGTTTGAGTTGAGTGCAATTTGCTTCAGATTTGGCAAACCTTCTAAGGACAATTCTCTTAACTTGGCCAACTGTGGTGTTACAACTTCACTTGTCACTGCTGCACAATCGCGTATGGTAAGTTCTTCCAAATTTTGCAACTGTCTAAGCATAGCAAAAGGGACAACGCTCTCAAGTCTCGTACATTTCCAAACCTTCAAACTCCTTAGCTGAGAGAATGAATTTCCTATACGGTACTCGTCTTCCCATATGCGTCTTAAACTTTCGAGCTTCCAAATACGCAATTCCTTCAAGGCGGGAAAAGCTACCTGAACATTCAAAACGTTGCAACTTGTTATATATGAAGTACATCCATGCACGTTATCTAAATCTCACACTCGTACCAATTTTTTCATAATCTGTAGAAATCAAAATGAATAATTTTGTGGCGGACTCTTCCATTTATCAATAAAAACCAATGGCAGCTACAGGCTTTTCAAGAATGAACAGGGGAATAAAGTTATACAACATGTTTTTTTGTTGTGTGTGTGATTTGGTGTTGGGGGGAGGGGGATTAGATGGGATTTGAGAGTGGTGATACGCAGCAATCGTGACGTGAAGAAGCAGAAATGAGACTTGGAAATCTTATGGGAACGCGGTTAGTCCTCCCCAAGAAGCTGGACTTTAATTCTCCACAAGATGTCAGTGGCAACAAAAGGTCAACATACACACAGGTATCCAGTGATGTTAATCTTACTAGCAGTTTTGCTTTAATTGCTGGTTATAAAGGTAAAAAGGATCCACTAGAAACAGAAAATAGGATAGTAAATAATCCTAAGCCACGCCTAGAAGGCTCAGCAGCTTCTAAGGGAAGGAATACCAGGGACAGTGCTCCTGTCAACAAAGGAAGTAAAACCAATTTTAAATGACTACTTTCTCTAGCTGGAATGTGAGGGGATTTAACGACCCTGTGAAACAGTATCAAGTGAAGACAACATTGAAGAACAATATAGTTCAGGTGATTGGTTTACTGGAAACCAGAGTAAGGGAAGGACATATTGTGCATATTACTAAGAAGTCGAATGCTCACTAGAAGTTTGTCTATGATCGAAATAACAAAGGTGTATCAAGAATATGGTAGGTGGGATGACGTGTATGCTCAAATTGATATCAAGTCCTACACCTCTTAGCATATAACTGGTATTGTCCACTCTCAGATGCAAAAATCCTAAGGTGAGAATAGGAAGAACCTGTGGCAGAGCCTGTTACATTACAGCAGTTATGTTAGGCAACTACCTTGGATTGGTGTGGATGATTTTACTGCAGTCAGATTTGTCAATGGGATTGCAAGAAGAGATGTAGATGAGTTCAACCAGTGGATCTATATGGCTCATTTTGAGGATATTACGACTCATGGCTTCTTTATACCTGGTGCAATAAGAGAATGCAGAATAGACAGAGCTTTTCAAAATGAAGGTTGGTTAGATATCTTCCCAAAAACTCATCTGGAGGCTCATGCACCAAGCATATCTGATCAATCCATGCTAACCATCAAGATTCTACAAGGGCAGGATATAAACAGAAGTCCTTTTAAATTCCTAAATTTCTGAATGAAGAATGAGAATTTCCCAGCCTTGATGAAAAGTATATGGGGGGATTCTAAAAGGCTTCCTTAGCTTGGACAAGTCATAGGCTAAATGCTAAGCTTAAAAAATTGAAGCCTATGCTAAATAGTTAACTAAAGAGCATTATAGCCATATTTCTGCCAGAGTTCTTGCTAAGATCAGTGAGTTTCAAAGACTCTAAAGTAGCATCATGTCCACCAATGATCAAAGTTTGGTGCAATTGGAAAAACCTTTGCATACTCAGTATTATACACTTGTCAAAGGTGTCAGGTTGGGGGATTTCAACAAAGCCTACTTTCACAAGAAGTTGCAAGTCCATAAGGTCAAAACAAAGTCATAGCCATGAATACCACTGAAGAAAGTTATTGATAAGGTGGCTAATTTCCTTGGTTCTCCTGTCCATAATCATGCACAAGCAAGAGAAAGACTCGCTGAAGTTCTCAGTAAACAATTATCACCTCAAGATCAGTTCATGTTATGCTCCCTAATTATTGAGCTGGATATTATAGCAGCTATTTTCTCAATTAAGCCCAACAAGCCACATTGACTAGATGGATTTAATGCTGAACTTTTTAATTTATTATCATATTAAAATTAATCTGAAAAGTGAACTGATATTTTGGCATTTTAAAAGTGAAGTCATATTTGGCTTGTATATTGCTTACATGAAAAGATGTTAAGTATTATTCTTTAATTTTGTTACATGATTTTCGTACTTTTTATTTGTGAGATTTTAGTTTGCTATTTAAAATAGCTTTGAGTTATTTATAGTCAAAATTAAGGCCTAATACATAATTATATTGATTAGGTAGAGTTTTAGAAACTATAGAATTGGTTTTCTAAATTTGAAAGGTTTAAAAAAATTGGACAATTAATATGAACAAACTTTTTTTAATAATAAATTTATAGTAAAGAGTTAATAAGTTTGAATAAAAAAGGAAAATGACCAAAACGAATAGGATGCCGTGTCGCAAGACTAAAAGGGGTAAAAGTTAAAAAGAGTATTAAAAAAAGCCCATGTCTTTGAAACTTTGATATTTTACAATTAAAATTTAGAACTGGTTTCCTTGTTTTAAAATGTTTATAACAATTGGGGCAATAATGTCTTTGAATTTTTGAATAATAAATGATAGTAAAGAGTTAAGTTTGAATAAAAAAGAAAAACGACACCAGAATAGATAGGATGACGTGTCGCATAGGTAGGTAAGAGGGGTAAAAAAGAAAAAAAAAGCTTTAAAGAAGCTAATGTGTTCGTTTTTCTTTCGAGATTTATTGTTTCATAATACGAAGACATAGATTATGAGTAAGGGAACTAGTACCTTCTTGCCAAACAGGGGTTGAGGTTGGCGCAAATCCGACTCCACCTTTATTTCCTCATGTTGTTCTTGGCATCCACAATTCCAAAAATTGCTGAGTTTCGGCATGGTTTCAAGTATCAGAGACGTTAGCTGAGGGAAAATAATCTCATCAATGGTTTCTTCTTGACCTTGTCCTGCTGTTGCAATGACCTCCACTATCTCCTCCGAATCTACTATTTCTAGTTCTTTAAGATGCTTAAGATTTCTGGCCACAGAGGGTGAGAATACATTTCTTAAGCTACCGCATCCCGAAATGCGCAACTTTTCTAGCTCTGTGTAAACATTTTCATGAAATTCGTTCGAGTTGAGTGCAGTTTGCTTCAGATTTGGCAAACCTTCTAAGGTCAATTCTCTTAACTTGGCCAACTGTGGTGTTACAACTTCACTTGTCACTGCTGCACAATCGCGTATGGTAAGTTCTTCCAAATTTTGCAACTGTCTAAGCATAGCAAAAGGGACAACGCTCTCAAGTCTCGTACATTTCCAAACCTTCAAACTCCTTAGCTGAGAGAATGAATTTCCTATACGGTACTCGTCTTCCCATATGCGTCTTAAACTTTCGAGCTTGTCAATAAACAAACTATCCAAGGCGGGAAAAGCTACCTGAACATTGAAAACGTTACAACTTGTTATATATGAAGTACATCCATGCACGTTATCTAAATCTCACACTCGTACCAATTTTTTCACAATTTCTAGAAATCAAAATGAATAATTTTGTGGCGGACTCTTCCATTTATCAATAAAAACCAATGGCAGCTACAGGCTTTTCAAGAATGAACAGGGGAATAAAGTTATACAACATGTTTTGTGTGTGTGTGTATGTGATTTGGTGTTGGGGGGAGGGGCATTAGATGGGATTTGAGAGTTGTGATACGCAGCAATCGTGACGTGAAGAAGCATAAACGAGACTTGGAAATCTTATGGGAACGCGGTTAGCCCTCCACAAGAAGCTGGACTTTAATTCTCCACAAGATGTCAGTGGCAACAAAAGGTCTACATACACACAGGTATCCAGTGATGTTAATCTTACTAGCAGTTTTGCTTTAATTGCTGGTTATGAAGGTAAAAAGGATCCACTAGAAACAGAAAATAGGATAGTAAATAATCCTAAGCCACGCCTAGAAGGCTCAGCAGCTTCTAAGGGAAGGAATACTAGGGACAGTGCTCCTGTCAACAAAGGAAGTAAAACCAATTTTAAATGACTACTTTCTCTAGCTGGAATGTGAGGGGATTTAACGACCCTGTGAAACAGTATCAAGTGAAGACAACATTGAAGAACAATATAGTTCAGGTGATTGGTTTACTGGAAACCAGAGTAAGGGAAGGACATATTGTGCATATTACTAAGAAGTCGAATGCTCACTAGAAGTTTGTCTATGATCGAAATAACAAAGGTGTATCAAGAATATGGTAGGTGGGATGACGTGTATGCTCAAATTGTTATCAAGTCCTACACCTCTTAGCATATAACTGGTATTGTCCACTCTCAGATGCAAAAATCCTAAGGTGAGAATAGGAAGAACCTGTGGCAGAGCCTGTTACATTACAGCAGTTATGTTAGGCAACTACCTTGGATTGGTGTGGATGATTTTACTGCAGTCAGATTTGTCAATGGGATTGCAAGAAGAGATGTAGATGAGTTCAACCAGTGGATCTATATGGCTCATTTTGAGGATATTACGACTCATGGCTTCTTTATACCTGGTGCAATAAGAGAATGCAGAATAGACAGAGCTTTTCAAAATGAAGGTTGGTTAGATATCTTCCCAAAAACTCATCTGGAGGCTCATGCACCAAGCATATCTGATCAATCCATGCTAACCATCAAGATTCTACAAGGGCAGGATATAAACAGAAGTCCTTTTAAATTCCTAAATTTCTGAATGAAGAATGAGAATTTCCCAGCCTTGATGAAAAGTATATGGGGGGATTCTTAAAGGCTTCCTTAGCTTGGACAAGTCATAGGCTAAATGCTAAGCTTAAAAAATTGAAGCCTATGCTAAAATAGTTAACTAAAGAGCATTATAGCCATATTTCTGCCAGAGTTCTTGCTAAGATCAGTGAGTTTCAAAGACTCTAAAGTAGCATCATGTCCACCAATGATCAAAGTTTGTTGCAATTGGAAAAACCTTTGCATACTCAGTATTATACACTTGTCAAAGGTGTCAGGTTGGGGGATTTCAACAAAGCCTACTTTCACAAGAAGTTGCAAGTCCATAGAGGTCAAAACAAAGTCATAGCCATGAATACCACTGAAGAAAGTTATTCATAAGGTGGCTAATTTCCTTGGTTCTCCTGTCCATAATCATGCACAAGCAAGAGAAAGACTCGCTGAAGTTCTCAGTAAACAATTATCACCTCAAGATCAGTTCATGTTATGCTCCCGAATTATTGAGCTGGATATTATAGCAGCTATTTGCTCAATTAAGCCCAACAAGCCACATTGACTAGATGGATTTAATGCTGAACTTTTTAATTTATTATCATATTAAAATTAATCTGCAAAGTGAACTGATATTTTGGCATTTTAAAAGTGAAGTCATATTTGGCTTGTATATTGCTTACATGAAAAGATGTTAAGTATTATTCTTTAATTTTGTTACATGATTTTCGTACTTTTTATTTGTGAGATTTTATTGTGCTATTTAAAATATCTTTGAGTTATTTATAGTCAAAATTAAGGCCTAATACATAATTATATTGATTAGGTAGAGTTTTAGAAACTATAGAATTGGTTTTCTAAATTTGAAAGGTTTAAAAAAATTGGACAATTAATATGAACAAACTTTTTTTAATAATAAATTTATAGTAAAGAGTTAATAAGTTTGAATAAAAAAGGAAAATGACCAAAACGAATAGGATGACGTGTCGCAAGAGTAAAAGGGGTAAAAGTAAAAAAAGTATTAAAAAAAGCCTGTGTCTTTGAAACTTTGATATTTTACAATTAAAATTTAGAATTGGTTTCCTTGTTTTAAAATGTTTATAACAATTGGGGCAATAATGTCTTTGAATTTTTGAATAATAAATGATAGTAAAGAGTTAAGTTTGAATAAAAAAGAAAAACGACACCATACTAGATAGGATGACGTGTCGCATAGGTAGGTGAGAGGGATAAAAAAGAAAAAAAAGCTTTAAAGAAGCTAATGTGTTCGTTTTTCTTTCGAGATTTATTGTTTCATAATACGAAGACATAGATTATGAGTAAGGGAACTAGTACCTTCTTGCCAAACAGGGGTCGAGGTTGGCGCAAATCCGACTCCACCTTTATTTCCTCATGTTGTTCTTGGCATCCACAATTCCAAAAATTGCTGAGTTTCGGCATTTTTCGAAGTTTCAGAGACGTTAGCTGAGGAAAAATAATCTCATCAATGGTTTCTTCTTGACCTTGTCCTGCTGTTGCAATGACCTCCACTATCTCCTCCGAATCTACTATTTCTAGTTCTTTAAGATGCTTAAGATTTCTGGCCACAGAGGGTGAGAATACATTTCTTAAGCTCCCGCATCTCGAAATGCGCAACTTTTCTAGTTCTGTGTAAACATTTTCATGAAATTCGTTCGAGTTGAGTGCAGTTTGCTTCAGATTTGGCAAACCTTCTAAGGTCAATTCTCTTAACTTGGCCAACTGTGGTGTTACAACTTCACTTGTCACTGCTGCACAATCGCCGATGGTAAGTTCTTCCAAATTTTGCAACTGTCTAAGCATAGCAGAAGGGACAACGCTCTCCAGTCTCTCACACTGCTGAACCTCCAAACTCTTTAGCTGAGAGAATGAATTTCCTATATGGTACTCGTCTTCCCATATGCATCTTAAACTTTCGAGCTTCTCAATATACAACATGTCCAAGGCGGGAAAAGCTACCTGGACATTCAAAATGTTACAACTTGTTATATATGAAGTACATCCATGCACGTTATCTAAATCTCACACTCGTTCCAATTTTTTCATAATCTGTAAAAATCAAAATGAATAATTTTGTGGCGGACTCTTCCATTTATCAATAAAAACCAATGGCAGCTACAGGCTTTTCAAGAATGAACAGGGGAATAAAGTTATACAACATGTTTTGTGTGTGTGTGTATGTGATTTGGTGTTGGGGGGAGGGGGATTAGATGGGATTTGAGAGTTGTGATACGCAACAATCGTGACGTGAAGAAGTAGAAATGAGACTTGGAAATCTTATGGGAACGCGGTTAGCCCTCCAGAAGAAGCTGGACTTTAATTCTCCACAAGATGTCAGTGGCAACAAAAGGTCAACATACACACAAGTATCCAGTGATGTTACTCTTACTAGCAGTTTTGCTTTAATTGCTGGTTATGAAGGTAAAAAGGATCCACTAGAAACAGAAAATAGGATAGTAAATAATCCTAAGCCACACCTAGAAGGCTCAGCTGCTTCTAAGGGAAGGAATAGCAGGGACAGTGCTCCTGTCAACAAAGGAAGTAAAACCAATTTTAAATGACTACTTTCTCTAGCTGGAATGTGAGGGGATTTAATGACCCTGTGAAACAGAATCAAGTGAAGACAACATTGAAGAACAATATAGTTCAGGTGATTGGTTTACTGGAAACCAGAGTAAGGGAAGGACATATTGTGCATATTACTAAGAAGTCGAATGCTCACTAGAAGTTTGTCTATGATCGAAATAACAAAGGTGTATCAAGAATATGGTAGGTGGGATGACGTGTATGCTCAAATTGATATCAAGTCCTACACCTCTTAGCGTATAACTGGTATTGTCCACTCTCACCATTATTTTGAACGGGTCCTAATCTCACCATTAATTAATGTAAACATAGTAAACATGTAAATGGTAAGCCTTACGCAATTCGAAAACCAATTCGAAACATCCAAAATTTTCTAACCAATATAAAAACCTATTATGACTTTATTTCTATATTATATATTGAAAAAGCTCTCTAATATGAAATAGTGACTTGTAAAGTAAATATTACTTAAGAGATTTAATAAGAAAAAATAGGTACTATTTCAGTTCATACTTAAGTTTTATAACCTTGTGGTATATGGGCTATAGATAAATTATTTTTTGGGTTAATAGCGAAAATATACCCTCACATATGGCACGTTTGCAAATTATATCTCAAACCTTTCAAAATAGCTTTTTTATCCACTAAACTATGGCACGATTCTGGTGCCCACACCCTGTTAGTTTTTCCGTTAACTGCGAGGGTATTTTGGTCAGGTCACTTTTTGCCAGGGTATAAAAATACAACGTTAACAAAATGTTAAGGTATAATTTTGCAAACCCTAGTTTTGAAATTTTGGGAATTTACACAAATATTTATTATGAATTTTGAATTCTGAATTTAAAAATTTTTAAAAAATTTAGAAAATTCAGATATGAAAATTTACACATGATGACTATACAACCCCGCAATCTTTGAAATTTTGAATTTTCTGAATTTGAAAATTCAAATTCATTTTTTCAAATTCATATTTGAATATTTGAAGTTGAAAATATTATACATTAATGTATAATATTATATGAAAATATGAATTTGAAAATACCTTAACAAAATGTTAATATTTTCAAAATATGAAATTATGCATGTTAATATTTTCAATTTTTTCGTTAACAAAATGTTAATATTTTCAAAATTTCTGAATTTTCAAATTAGAATATGTAATTTCATATTAGAATATGAATTTTCATATTGCCTTTTAAATATTCTAATATGAAATTTTCATATTTGAAAATTAGAATTTAAAAGGCAAAATTCTAACGACAACTTTCATATTTTCAAATATGTTAATATGAAAATTTATATTTTCCGTTAACAAAATGTTAATATGAAAATTTCAAAATTTCTGAATTTTCAAATATGAATTTCATATTTTTCGTTAACAAAATGTTAAGGTATAATATTTTCTAAAAATTAAGAAAATATTATACCTTAACAAAATTTAATATTTTCCATTAACAAAATTTGAATGTTAAGGTATAATATTTTCATATTTTCTGTTAACAAAATGTTAATATTTTCAAATTTTCATATTTTCAAATTCAATCTTTGGTAATTTTCAAATTTTGATTTGGAAATATTATACGTTAAGGTATAATATGAATTTTCTGAATTTTCATATTTTGTAATTTACACAAGAGGACTATACAGCCCCACAATTTTTCCCTCTAAAATATGCCCAGGCGATTTTACCAATATGCCCTCAATATGTTGGGGGATAACTTTGCAAACCCTAGTTTTTTCCAAAAAGTTGGACGGAAGGTAAACGTTTGCAACGTTAGCCATAGTTTAGTGGATAAAAAAGTTATTTTGAAAGGTCTGAGATATAATTTGCAAACGTGCCATATGTGAGGGTATATTTTCGCTATTAACCCTTATTTTTTCAAAAGATCCTTAATTTTATCATTTCTTAACATTTTAAAGCACAGCCAAAATCCAATATAATAACCTGAATACATGAAAACAAAAACTTGGATACTTAACATAAAGAAAGAAAAAAAAAACCACATATGAGATTTTAGTAATTATTGATATAATAGGAGTTATATCAAAACCTTATATATAACGGTTTAAAAATAAATCTAGCAAGGTTTTCTTTTACACCGTACTTTGACATAAAAAAGCAATAGCAGAATTTTGTTTATCTTCTAGCCAAGAAATAAGCTATGAAGCGTAGATAAGCACACGGAGGGAGATTGGTATGCTCATATAAATTTAACATTATTAATTTACAAAGATGCTACACAATATAGTAGATAATGTATGAGCTGAATTAAATAAATTTTGTTTGGAAGAAAATTTAAACCAATGTATTTCCTATTGTGTCTGATATGGGTAAAATTAGCAAGAGCCAAGATGACGACACGTGTCGTCATCCAGAAGAATCATAACTTATACATTGAATCCACTTCTCCATAAATGACGGTAACAGTCCATTAAAGGAGATTAACGGATCGTTAATCCGGAATAAATCCCCTTTATTAGAGTAACCCCCTAATAAGGAGACATAACTGTCCTCTAGTTGGGAACTCTATATAAAGGAAATGGAGACAAAGAAAGAGGTAGGTTTTTCTGGTTTAACAATAATAGTCACTTTCAAACAGTTTGACTGACTTAAGCATCGGAGTGTCTCCGCCGGAAACACTTCTGGCGAAGTAACCGGTGTCGTTTTTGCTGCGCAGGCTTACTTACGAATCATTGGAAGCGTGTTCCAGATTTCATCCACAACATTTTGGCGCCATCCGTGGGACCCGAAATTCGTGAGTAAATCATGTCGCAGAATCCTAATCCGCAAGCTCAGTTAGGAGGAACCCCTCCACCAGGGTCATCTTCACCTCTGATGCGCGACCCAATTCGTGGTGGCTCCACATCTCAGCCGCCCAACCGCGGCAAAAAGATTATGAGTACGCCATCCATCACTACTATGGCGCGAACCACTACAGTACCTGTAATCCCTGCAATAATGCCAACTGTCGTAACGGCACCGGCATCTATTGCAGTGATACCACCGGCGGTAACATTCACTCCTCTATCCATAAACACAATCCAGCGTCCACTCCAAATTGCTGGCATATCTGAACCTCCCATTACCAATGTCACCACCGTAGGAGGGAACATTGCTCCATCTATGGATAACCAAACTGACCTGATGGCCGTTATCCGAGCAATGCAACAATCTATTGAGAAATTGCAAGCTGCTATAGAACATCCGCCTCCACAGTCGGAACCTCTTAGGCATCCGGGCACTTCAAAGACACCGGAACAAACAAGTCACAACCAACGCGAGACACAAGAAGCTGATGAAGAATTTGACGACGAAAGGCGGAATCCAAGATCTAGAAAGCGTCGTGAACATTATAATGAGGCTCACTCTTACCCCAATATTGGGGGTAATCGGGCAGAACAATACTCCAATGCTCCAATTATAATTGGACAGCCATTCTCCGAAGAGATCGATCTCTTCCCAACTCCTTCAAACTTCAAAATGACTCCGTGCGAGTCATATGACGGCAAGGGAGACCCAATGGAACACTTAGCCCGTTTTACCTCAGGGATGAATCTGCATCTGGTTCCTGATCAAATAATGTGCCGGGCTTTCCCTGTGACATTAAAAGGAGCCGCACACGTATGGTTCCAGCACTTAGCTCCTCGTTCCATTTCTTGCTGGGCCCAGTTGGCCGAATCCTTCCGAAACAATTTCCTCACAAGTCACATTCAGAGGAAGAATTCTTCAGCCCTTTTTAGTATAATTCAGGGACCAAGGGAGTCCCTAAAATCATACTACGCTCGCTTTAACACTGAAAAGCTCCTTATCGATCATTTGGATCCAGGAGTAACCTTTGCAGCGATGGCGAGAGGAGTCAGACCGGGGACGCCTCTACGTTTCTCTTTGAACAAGCGCCCACCAGCAGATATGTCGGATCTCCTTAACAGAGTGGAGAAGTACCTTCGGGCAGAGGAGGATTCGACATTATCACACCAAGAAGAGATCCACTCTGGACAGAAGAGGCGTGATCGTCCAGAGGGGAACCATCAGGATGAACCCAAGCGTCCGCGAGCGCCCCTCTCAAAATCATTTACTCCTCTTAATACTACACGCGGACATATTCTTCACCAAGTCAAGGGCCAGAACATCCTCAAATGGCCTAAGCCTGTGAGGGGTCCAGCGGAAAGAAGGGATACGCAAGTATACTGCCATTTCCACAAGGATCACGGTCACACGACAGAAGAGTGCAAGGTGCTTCAGCGAGAAATAGAGAATCTCATCACCAGGGGCCATCTTAAGCAGTTCGTCAAAAACAACCATCGGCAGCAGACTGGGGGAAGAGGTAATCCTCGAAGAACCGATGAAGCACCCCCAAAGGATCCACCTGTTATACATACCATCTCTGGGGGACCTAGCGCCGGCGGCCTATCTAGCTCTTCACGAAAAGCCTATGCTAGACATGTCAATCTTGCACAAGGACCGGAAAAGCGAACAAAAGAAGTCACCTCGCTGGAATTTGACGACGCAGACCTTGAGGGAGTGAGCCTTCCGCATGATGATGCCCTCGTCATCACTTTGAGGATAGATGCTTTCCAAATCAAACGCATCTTGGTCGATACAGGAAGCTCAGCTGACATCCTTTTCGACGATGCCTTCAATCAAATGGGGATCTCCGAGGATAGGGTAAAGCCAATATCCTCTCCTTTGTACGGCTTTACAGGTGCTTCTGCACCGGTAAAAGGGATTGCCTCCCTTACGGTCGTCGCCGGAGAAATGCCTCGTCAGGCGGTGCATACACTCGATTTCCTTATTGTCAAAGTTAAGTCGTCGTACAATGGGATTTTGGGACGAACAGGCCTCAACAAGCTACAGGCAGTGGCATCAACTTACCATCTTATCATGAAGTTCCCTACGCCAAAGGGAGTCGGTTATGTGAAAGGAGATCAGATTCTAGCCCGAAGATGTTACGTGGCATCATGCAAGGTCGAAGAGACTCTCTCTATTGACGACCAGCGAGACGAAAAGACTTTGAGACGCGCGGAGCCAGTAGAAGATCTTGTTTCTGTCCCAATCAGAGAGGGGGATGATGAGCGACAAGTAAGGATTGGTTCAATACTGGAACCAAGTGTTAGAGATCAGCTAGTCTCCTTCCTTCGATCCAATATGGACGTCTTCGCATGGAGTGCGGAGGACATGCAAGGCATTGATCCGTCAGTAATCACTCACCAGCTTTCGGTCGACTCCACGTTCAAGCCCGTCAAGCAAAAGAAGCGACCTTTCGCACCAGAAAGACAGGCGATAATCAAAACCGAAATCGATAAGCTCCTGGCAGCTGATTTCATCAAGGAAATTGACTATCCCGAGTGGATAGCCAATGTTGTTATGGTACCAAAGGCGGGAGCAAACAAATGGAGAATCTGCATTGATTACACTGATCTGAACAGGGCATGTCCCAAAGATAGTTACCCACTGCCTCGCATCGATACGTTAATCGACGCAACGTCGGGTCACCAACTACTTAGCTTCATGGATGCGTTTTCCGGATATAATCAAATCCGCATGCATGCAGACAACATAGCCAAAACGGCCTTCATCACGGATCAAGGTCTATTTTGCTACAACGTCATGCCTTTCGGGTTGAAAAATGCTGGTGCTACGTACCAACGGTTAGTGGATAAAATATTCAAACCCCTCATTGGAAAGGGCATGGAGGTCTATGTCGACGACATGCTTGTCAAGAGCCTTCAGGCGGAGGACCACATTGCTGATTTACGACAGTGTTTCGCACTCCTCCCCGAGTATCGCATGCGCCTCAACCCTACCAAATGCGCTTTTGGAGTTTCGTCCGGGAAATTCCTTGGGTTTATGATCTCTGAAAGAGGAATCGAAGCTAACCCCGAGAAGATCCAAGCAATCCAAGAAATGGTTGCTCCCAGACGAATCAAGGAAATACAAGTCCTGACGGGAAGAATAGCTGCCCTCGGCAGGTTTCTCTCTAGGTCAGCTGAACGATGCTTGCCGTTCTTTAAGGTGCTAAAGAACATCAAAAAATTTGAGTGGACGGACGAGTGTCAAACCTCCTTCGACAAGCTGAAGGAGTACCTTGCGTCACCGCCTTTGCTCTCTAAACCCCTCCCTGGAGAAGATCTTTTCCTTTACTTGGCCGTTTCAGAATCCGCCGTCAGTACGGTTTTAATTCGAGAGCAAGATGGTCGACAGCTCCGCATCTATTATGTGAGCAAGATTCTTCAAGGAGCTGAACAGAGATATCCGAATACAGAAAAATTGGCATTTGCTCTTCTGATCGCCGCAAGGAAGCTTCGTCCGTACTTTCAGTCTCACACAATGATCGTACTCACCGACAAACCTCTTAGGCGAATATTGCACAAGCCTGATCTCTCGGGTCGTCTCGTTCCTTGGTCGATAGAATTGGGCGAGTTTGACATCCATTATCGACCACGACCTTCAATAAAGGGACAAGCTTTGGCTGATTTCGTTGTTGAGTGTACTTTTCCCATTGAAGGCGAAGAGCCGCTCCTAGTTCAACCCGAATCGTTCGCTTGGACACTCTTCGTGGATGGATCCTCAAACGCACAGGGGAGTGGTGCGGGATTAATTCTTAATGGACCAGAGGGCCTGATCATTGAGTACGCTCTTCGTTTTGATTTCCAAGCTTCGAACAATGAAGCTGAGTACGAAGCTTTGATAGCAGGGATGCACCTCGCTCACGCCATGCGGGCAGCATCCCTTCATGCTTTCAGCGATTCAGCGCTCGTTGTAAAACAGATGTCAGGAGAGTACGAAGCAAAGGATCCTAAGATGGCCACTTACCTGTCTAAAGCCAAAGAAGTAGCTCGCATATTTACTCTCTTCAAAATCACACAAATCCGCCGCGAGGATAACACTTCTGCAGATGCACTTTCAAGGTTGGCCTCTCAGGATCCATCCGGTTTTGGCCGCACCATTCATCTCGAACTTCTGCATGAACCAAGTATTGCAACGAGGGAAGTCATGCAAACCGAGCATGAACCATCGTGGATTGATCCCATCAAGGCCTACCTTCAGGACGGCACGTTACCTGCCGACCGGAAGCAAGCCAGGAGCATCATTCTTCGCTCGGCTTGGTATGCTATTGTGGACGATGTACTATACAAGCGTTCCTTCACACTTCCTTACCTCCGTTGCCTCACACCAACAGAGTCGAATTATGCTCTGCGGGAAGTTCATGAAGGCATTTGCGGACAACACTTGGGAGGACGCGCCTTGGCACACAAAGTTCTTCGACATGGGTATTATTGGCCGACAATGCATCATGACGCTTTGGACTTCACTAAAAAATGTGATGCTTGCCAACGTTTTTCTTCAATTCCCAGGCAATCACCAAGCCCCTTGTCATCATTGAGTTGTTGCATACCTTTTGCTATGTGGGGAATGGACATCATGGGTCCTTTCCCTACAGCAACGGCTCAGCGTCGATTCATAATCGTGGCAATCGATTATTTCACCAAGTGGGCAGAAGCAGAAGCCTTGGCCACAATTACCGAAAAGAAATGTGAAGACTTTTTCTGGCGCGCCATTGTTTGCCGTTTTGGAATTCCACGGGTGCTCGTCACAGATAATGGCAAACAATTTGACAACTCAACTTTTCGAAGTTTTTGCACTAATCTATCGATCGAGCAACGCTTCACTTCCGTGGCACACCCACAGACGAATGGACAAACTGAAGTCACGAACCGCACACTTCTTCAAGGGATAAAGAAGAGGCTGGATGGAGCGAAAGGTTTATGGGTCGAAGAGTTGCCCAAAATTCTTTGGGCCTACAATACCACCATTAGAACTCCTACTGGCGAAACCCCCTTCAGTCTGTCTTTCGGAACGGAAGCTCTCATACCTGTGGAAGTAGGGTTACCTTCTCTTCGGCTCACATCGTATGCCCCGATACAAAATGAAGAGGCCCTCCAAGCCAATCTCGATCTCCTTGATGAACGCCGTGAGCAAGCGGCCATGCGCCTCGCAGCTTACCAGCACCGTGTATCCAGGTTTTATGACCAGAGAGTTCGTCCACGAGCTTTCCGAGTGGGCGACCTAGTCCTACGCCGCATCGAAGCTTCAGCCCCGCGCGAAGCCATTGGCAAGTTAGCACCTAACTGGGAGGGCCCTTACAGAGTTGTGAGATTAGGAGGCCCAGGGGCCTATCACTTGGAACAGCTGGATGGCAAGGCAATTCCTCGAACATGGAATGCGATGCATTTAAGGCAATATTATCCATAAACAGACCGCAGGGGGGGAGGCAATCCCTTCCCAAATCTGTTTATTTTAAGCTGATCTCTCAACCTCCGTCTGTTTATGTTTTAAATTGATCGCCTTAATTTTTAGTTGGCTCCAGAGGCATGTTTTGACATGAATAACAATTTGATTGCGTCAATAAAAACCTGATTGCATTAAAATTTCAAAAGTTACGAGGATACTAGGCAATACAATAGGAAATCTTAGTCTACTCTACTAGACAGAAATCCTATCTACTCATCCTGATCGTCAACATCCTCCGACACCACCACCTCATGAGAAGAACCTTCGGGCATAGACACCGATTGCCTTGGGATCGTTCCTGATCCTGACCCCGAAGCACCCAGACACTGACTAACTGAGGAACTAGGCACCCGCAGACCAGCAGCTCTACGTGCGGCTTCTTCAGCCCGAAGAGCATCCTCTGCAGCAGCTTCACGAGCAAATTTATGCTCGTAGATACTCAAGTCATACTCAGGATGATCCTTCAAAATGTCCACCTTGCACTCCTTATAACCATGAACAAGTGCCCTTTTTGAGTCACGGTAACGCAGATCCATGAAGAACTGAGACTTCTTGAACTGCTGCACGGCCTGAGCAGCAATCGATGACTTCTCAGCTTCGAAGCAATTGACTCGAGTCGACAGTTGCTCCATCTTCTTGCCCAAATCCTCCACCTTCTTCTCTGCCTCTCGACGAAAGTTGTTCTCTATCATAACATTTTTCTTCTCCTCGTCCAATACTTTGTCAGTGGCAATAAGCTTCTCAGCCCCAATTTGCACCTGTGCCATGGCCTGAGACATCAGTTGGACCATGCCATTGGCCGTCTCATTGACGCCGTAGCCCGACAATGTCTTGCGGTCCATGGGAATGATGGCATGACTAGACCAATCCCATGCCGTGCGAGGAGATTTGAAGACAGACTCATCAATCGATACTCCCCAAGCTGGACGATGCGGAGTGTCAGGACGAACAGAAGAGGAAGTGGCTCTGCTCCCACCTCTACCAGAGATTCTTCGTTTCTTGGTACCTTCTTGTGACTTGTCTGCCGTAGACAAAGCCAAGACAAAGTCTCCGGATTGAGCCACCTTCGGCTGTGACCCAGACACCAAAGTTCCGAAGTCCAGGTCTTGCACATCCTCAAATCCGTGAGCGGTAGCCAGCTCGTCAGGAATGATCTCCCCCAAAACGCCTTGGGCGTTGAACAATGGAGGATCCCCTTGTGCGCGCGACGACATGTTCTCTGCAAACGAAGCAAAGTTAAGTACACCATTCAATATTAGGTAAATATAAGTTTTGATGAGAACTTTACCAGGATCATTCTCGCCCTCCTCCTCATCAAAATCTTGGGGCTCAAGGGGAAGAATGATGCCGCACTCACGGAGCTGGACATTACTCAAGGGATATCTGGATTCTAAAGGTTCAGCACCCTTAAGCTTCGCAATATGCTCAAGGTCAGTTTCCGACAAGTCCTTTTCTTTCAATCTATTACAAGCCCTCGTCTCACATTCTGGGAGCCATACATTACAGACCTCGCCCCTTTGAGACTTGGGCAGCTTAACAAACATGAACCTCACCTTCCAATTATGATTGGACGATGGGGGGTGTGGAAACAGGTTGGCTTCAGCCTTTGGACGACGACTTAAAAAATACCAACCTACTTGTTTAGTGATTGCACAGATGGTAAAGAACCATCTGAATACCCTAACTCTAGGGTTTAATCCTAGCTTACGGCATTGGTAGATGAAGAAACTCATAAAACGCCATGCATGGGGAGAAAGCTGGCCGGGTGCAACCCCATAAGTATTTAGAAGCCTGACAAAGAAAGGGTGAAGGGGAATTCTAAAACCATTTATAAACATGTCCCAATAAACACCTATCTCATCAATTGTGGTCATGTTTTCCGCTTCATCCTCGTCAGGAAGCCTTAATTTTACAATCGGCGGAATTTCACAACGATCACGAAGAAGCTTCAGATCGTAACTACTTAGCTTACTCCTTAGCGTGTGCGCGTCGAAAGGCTTGGGAGATTGGGCGTTCTCCGTTAAAACTTCCTTAGCAGGCACACCCCTCGATTCTTGAAATGGAACCAAGGGAACACCAATTTCTAAGAATAAAGGATCAAAGGTAGGCTCTAACCTAAAACCTAGTGGGTCAGGTTCAGAAACATGTTCCTCACCTTCATTTGACATAATTTCAGATCAAAACAGAGGATTTCAAAAGAAAAAAGTTTGAAACTTACTTGAAGAAAAAGAGAACATCTTCAAACTCAAACTTAAAAATCTTCAAAAGCCCCAAGACGATCTCTATCCCTTACTCTCTGAGAAAATGAAGCAAGTAGTGAAATGGGTGGAGTTGGTTTCACTCCTTTTATAGAAAACAACCGACTCATCCAACGGATGAGATCTCATGACCCATCAAGTCACTCGACACTTGGCATACATCTAAAAATTTGACAAGGAACAAAATTACCTATTTACCCCATGACGGTAACTACAATGGAACCGAATGGACACGCCTCTGCTCTTGACGAGCAGACGAGCAGCTTTGGTCCCTAGCCTCTGCCGAGCAGACGAGCGCAATGGACCACACGCCTCTGCTCATGACGAGCAGACGAGCAGCTTTGGTCCCTAGCCTCTGCCGAGCAGACGAGCGCAATGGACCACACGCCTCTGCTCTTGACGAGCAGACGAGCAGCTTTGGTCCCTAGCCTCTGCCGAGCAGACGAGCGCAATGGACCACACGCCTCTGCTCTTGACGAGCAGACGAGCAGCTTTGGTCCCTAGCCTCTGCCGAGCAGACGAGCGCAATGGACCACACGCCTCTGCTCTTGACGAGCAGACGAGCAGCTTTGGTCCCTAGCCTCTGCCGAGCAGACGAGCGCAATGGACCACACGCCTCTGCTCTTGACGAGCAGACGAGCAGCTTTGGTCCCTAGCCTCTGCCGAGCAGACGAGCGCAATGGACCACACGCCTCTGCTCTTGACGAGCAGACGAGCAGCTTTGGTCCCTAGCCTCTGCCGAGCAGACGAGCGCAATGGACCACACGCCTCTGCTCGACAAGGGCAAAATGCCACACCGCTGCTCGGCCAAGCCGAGTAGAAGTCCCTAAGTCCCTGTTCGGCCAAGACGAATAAGAGACTTCTAAGGGTACCTACGTTCGGCAAAACCTAGAAAATCCAAGTCTCTCCTCGGCCAAGCCGAGTGGACGACTTCCAAAGGAGTCTCTGCTCGGCCAAGCCGAATAGACGACCTCCAAAGGAGTCTGTTCGGCCAAGCCGAGTAGACGACTTCCAAAGGAGTCTCTGCTCGGCCAAGCCGAGTAGACGACCTCCAAAGGAGTCTCTGCTCGGCCAAGCCGAGTAGACGACGTCCAAAGGAGTCTCTGCTCGGCCAAGCCGAGTAGACGACTTCAAAAAGGAGTCTCTCCTCGGCCAAGCCGAGTAGACGACCTCCAAAGGAGTCTCTGCTCGGCCAAGCCGAGTAGACGACGTCCAAAGGAGTCTCTGCTCGGCCAAGCCGAGTAGACAACTTTGAAAGGAGTCTCTCCTCGGCCAAGCCGAGTTGACGACTTCCAAAGGAGTCTCTGCTCGGCCAAGCCGAGTAGACGACTTCCAAAGGAGTCTCTGCTCGGCCAAGCCGAGTAGACGACTTCCAAAGGAGTCTCTGCTCGGTCAAGCCGAGTAGACGACCTCCAAAGGAGTCTCTGCTCGGCCAAGCCGAGTAGACGACCTCCAAAGGAGTCTCTGCTCGGCCAAGCCGAGTAGACGACCTCCAAAGGAGTCTCTGCTCGGCCAAGCCGAGTAGACGACTTCCAAGGGCATCTCTACTCAGCCAGACTAAGTAGACGAGCCCCCAGTCTGATCTATTCAACCCCTAATATATGTCTCTTCAGCTCATGTTGGCCAAATTGGTTTTAAAACAGGCAGAAATGAAGGCAGTCCAAACATTCCATAATCTTCTTCAAAAAAGAAAACATGGAATGGGGGGCAAATGATATGGGTAAAATTAGCAAGAGCCAAGATGACGACACGTGTCGTCATCCAGAAGAATCATAACTTATACATTGAATCCACTTCTCCATAAATGACGGTAACAGTCCATTAAAGGAGATTAACGGATCGTTAATCCGGAATAAATCCCCTTTATTAGAGTAACCCCCTAATAAGGAGACATAACTGTCCTCTAGTTGGGAACTCTATATAAAGGAAATGGAGACAAAGAAAGAGGTAGGTTTTTCTGGTTTAACAATAATAGTCACTTTCAAACAGTTTGACTGACTTAAGCATCGGAGTGTCTCCGCCGGAAACACTTCCGGCGAAGTAACCGGTGTCGTTTTTGCTGCGCAGGCTTACTTACGAATCATTGGAAGCGTGTTCCAGATTTCATCCACAACAGTGTCCTTAATTATTTTACCACTAATTCAATTTTAAGCATTTTAAAGTTGTACATCAGTAGTATATTAAGACTTTATCTTAATTATATTTGTTAAAAACACTCTATAAATTGAAAAGGAACTCTCTCTCTCTCTCTCTCTCTCTCTCTCTCTCTATATATATATATATATATATATATACACACACAATTTTCAAGTTCAATCAACCTCTCCGAGAAATAACTATTTATCTAACTCTTGTCTAGCCGTCCACTTCACAGGTTGAACGACTGAGATGCCAATTTTTTGTCACTTCTGGGTCAGCCATTTTGTCTCTTCCTGTTTTCTACTCTCTCTCTCATCTTTCTCGTTCTCTCTCTATCTTCTTTAGCTTCTCTCTCTCTTCTGTCTTCCTCATCTCTCTTTTTTCTCTTGGAAGTTAGATCCGTTTATGAATCTGGATAGCGGTCATTGCTATCTCTCAGCGATAGATCTGGATAGCGCTACTATCTTGTCTATGCCACCATTACCGCTATTTTATCATCGCTGCCCCGTTGCCGCTATCTTGTCGCCGCTGCCCATTTGTCGCTATCTCTTTGCCACAGCGTCGTTGCCGCTATCTCGTCGCCGCTGTGCTATTGCGGCTATCGTGTTGCACCGTCCATCTCAGTCCCCATATCCCACTGATACCTACTTTGTCGCCACTTTCTACAATCAACCTCACTTACCCTCTATCTTTCTCAAATTAATGTTCAAATTTGCTTGAATTATTTATTTGAAAAGTTTGTCTAGCTTTTATTTTATTTCTCAACGGTGGTGTTGCTGATCATTTTAGTTCGGGTGGATACGGCGGTGTGAAGGTTGGTGTTGTTCGGTGGGTATGGTGGTGTGAAGGGTGCTGTTACTCGGTGGGTGGTGCTGTAAAGGGTGTGGAGGTGCTCATGGGTTGTAAAAAAAAAGGGAGAGAGAACAGACTTGAACAGGGATTGGGCGAGAAATTAGAACTTAAACAGCATCTTAGTCGTCCATTCCACTACGTGTCATGGTGCGCACCAAAACGACACTGTTTGGTATAAAAATTAGAAATTTGTCCCCATCTGACCAGTTTCTCTACTGTTCGTCTTCTACTCTTAATTCTGGCATCCATCTTCTTCTTCAGTTTCCATCCATGGACCTCACCAGCCATTACCACTTCATCCATTGCTATTACATATCTTTCCATTTAATCTCGTAATCTCTCTCCCCCAATCCCTTCAAATTAAAATCCCCATAACAGGTCACTCAAAACACTTGTTCAACTGCCTTAATCCGGTGACAGCAAATCAAAGTTTGATTATGTGGGTAAATCTAACATGAAAATACCTATCTTGGGTTCATTTGATGTTGCTAAGGAAAGGAAGATGAAGAACTTTAGATGTGCTGTAATCACCTGTTTGACATTTTACCACTTAGATGATAGATATAGGAATTGTTGGTTGCTGTGATGGCTCAGAGTTGTGTTAGTGACGGTGAGCGGCAAGAAGGGACAGAAAGGTGCTTCTGTCTAGAGAGAGGTGGGAACACAGAGAAAAGGCGGCACGAAGACGAGAGGTGTGTTGAAAATTTTTAGTGATGAATTTTTTTTACTTAGTATCGATGCATTTATTAGCGACGATTAGTGAAGCGGATTATGTAATAACCCGTTGAATTTTTCCTAGCAAATTAAATTATCGTAAATAGTTACTTTGGGCCTTTTCGTAATAAAAGAAAATTTTGTATTTTAGTTTAATCACTGGTCCTTTGCACCTAATCTACAGTAACTATTGCCTTTCGAATTCTATTCATTATGTTATAATTAAGAATCGACATCATAATGATCGAATAAAAAGTAAATTCGCATTTTGGATAGATTTTAAATCCATATTAACTGTCTTTTTTTTTTGGTAGGGTACACTAAAAAAAGGCAAAGTACTTGGGATTCTTGGCAACTACAATGAGGTTCGAATCCTATATGTTTGTGATTGCATTAGTTGTGTCTTTCTCCACTTGTACTAATTTTCTTACTAAATTTTCATCACGCAGTTTTAAATTAGTGAAGTGTCTATTATGCAATACATTAATGGCCCCGATACGTGCCCAGAATGTGACCAATACCTTAAAAACGTTGTGACAATGTTTTAGTCCTAACAATGATACCCTTTGTAGTACGACGGATGTATCGAATGTGCTAGAAATTCTAGACAATCATGTGTTTTGGGCTAGGCATGTTATACTATTTTGTTTGGTGCAGTGTTGTTTTGAATAAGTACTCTAACGTAACTATGTGATATATATATTTGCAGCGTTGGAGGTATCAAAGTGAATGTTCCTAATGGAAACCTTTGTCAACTATTTTGCATTTTGCATTTTCTTCTTAAGATTGTTCACTCGATGATTATTAAATTTGTTAAAACACAAGTGCTGTAACTTTAACTTGATAGTTTGGCTAGATTGCAATTGTTGCAACCTGCACACATCGCTTATACTATTTTTATTATTATTAGTAATAGTCATATATGACCTTCCTTAATGAACACTTCACCGATTATTATTAGACATATTTATGTGTGCAGCACACGGGTTCAAAACTAGTAAAATATGAAGCGTAGATAAGCACATGAAGTGTAGAGCTCGGCACATGCTCTCATAAATCTAACATTATTAATTTACAAAGGTTTCTAGACAATATAGTAGACAAAGAATGAGCTGAATTAAATAAACTCTGTTCGGAAGAAAACTTGAACCAATCATTTCTTTTATAGTGTCCTTCTTTGATTACTAATTTAATTTTAAGTATTTCAAAGTTCTACATCAATAATATACTAACATACTAAAATTTTATTGTAATTATCTCGTTAAAAACACTTCATAAATTTAAAAGAAACTCTCTCTCTCTCTCTCTGTCTCTCTCCCCCTCCCTTCCCACACACACACACACACATATATATATATAGACACATACACACGACTAATCATATTAAGTTCTGATATTCTTCCTGTAAAAATTAATTAAATTTTAAAATAAAGACCTTATCAAATTTAAGTCAATTGTTAGATCATTATTTTGCTTTACAATATAAAAAATTATTTATATTTTTTTGGATCTATGAATATTTATCATCATATTAGAGTAAGCTTTTTAGAGATATAATTGTCATAATTAAGTTTTGATATATTAGTATATTGATTAGGAAGAGTTTTAAATTGTTTAGAAATAGTTTTTAAATTATATAAATCTTACTAATATAAAAACTAACTAATCTAGAGATAAGGACCCATTCAAGATAGTATTGACCTTTAGTGATACTTTTGTATTTAATATATAGTGTTTGTAAGTTTTATTTCATATTATATACATGATAAGAAATGATGTAGCGCATAAAGATGTTACTGTAGAATTTCATTGTAAAGATACGTTATAAAATGAAACAACGTTAGCATGGTTAAGTTAGATTTCAACTGGATTGTCAACCTTGGTAAATTCAAATATGAATCTAACTTGATAAATATGTTGGTTAAAAATTTTGGTCAATGATTTTCTTACTATAAGGTTTTGCAATATCCTATTCCGTTGCAATAGTTAAATGTAGAAATATCATAATATGAAAGTTCAATATGAGATATATTAAAAATAGTGTAAATCTAAAACCTTAAGGATGTGAGCATGAGTTAAATTCAACTAATTTTATATTAGAAAAGATTTGAACAAATTTTTTTCTACAGAATTTTTAAGCATTCTAAATTTTGCATTAGCAATATACCAATACATTATGATTATACGTTAACTTTTATACTCTTAAAGACTCTTTCATAATATAAGAGGAAAATAGATATATAAAAAATAGGATTGCATATAACGTTACGGGTAGTTAACGTTAACGTTAACATGAATCAAAATTTTCTCTATCAAAACTAAGCTAATATGTAGTTAACGTTACGGGTAACCCATTTAAATGTACAAGTTATTTTTAAGAGATACATAGAAAATACTAAAAAATATCTTATGCAATAGCAAATTGATCTAAGTATGTTCTCTGCCTATTTTTACGGTGGAGTTTACTTTTTTCTTTATTGTATATTAAATAAAGTTCTAATTGTTGTTCATCAATATAATTACTTAGGTTAGTCCTGATTAATTTAGATACTAAAGTTATTCTCTATAGCCAAATAAGATATATATATATATATATATAGAAAGGAAGATATGAAGTGATTGCCGAAGTATTACCTTTTCATTAAAGAGACTTTGAGCAGGGTTGGAATTGAGATTTTCCCTTGTCTTCCTTGTTTCGGAGTAGAAGCTTGTAAGGCTTTTCAAAGTAGACAATGTAACATATTTCAGCTTGTGAAAAGTAACAGGATCCATAATATTCTCCTCCTCATCTCCGTTGCATTCATTTCTAACAATTGCTTCCATGGCGTCACAATTATATATTTGTAGACCTCGGAGTTGCTCAAGGCCTCTTGCAACCGAAACACTGAAGAGGTATTTGAATCCACGGGAATTAACTTCCAATCTTTCTAATTTAGAGAAGGACCCCGATGGGAGTTGTCTATAATTTAGTAGATACTCCGCGCCAGTAGAGGAATGGACTATCAACACCTTCAGGTCTACAAAGCCCCCTCCATTGCTCTCATAGAAAACCCTCTCAAGACCATGCCGAATACCACGCAAATCTAGAAATTCAGCTCCCTCCACCAGAACCTTTATCCCACCTTTCAAGTCGACATAGGTCTCTGAGTTGATTGTGATTACTCTAGTGCTTTCCCCATTATAATAACTAGTATCTTCCCCCACATATACGTCGTATCTAACCAACTTTTTACAGAACTCGTAGTCCGGGAAAGTCATGAGATCTGGTAGGTGAATATCCAATGTTGTTACACGTGTCAATGAATGCAGCTCATCAAGAATTGATGTGCTTGCAATGTAGTCATCTGGCAGGTATAACTCTTCTAGGTATGAGAGACTTGATAAGACACCTGGCTGAATCACTCTGAGGTACTTACACCACCTCAAATCCAACACCCGGAGATTTTTCAATTCTCTCAACTCCAGAGGCAGCTCTTCGATAGTTTCATCTTCCAGGATAAGCACCTCAAGCTTACGTAATCCCTTGAGTGTAGTCATGTCTAATTTGAGCTTGCGTCCATCTAGACGCAACATCCGAAGATTTGTCGGATTTGGAAGGGACAGCAGTGCCGAGGAGATACATACGCCTCTCATCTCCAAGGCTTTCAGTTTTTCCAGCCGATCAAAATAGGTGATGGGAACCTCAATCGGATTACTGTAATCGTCATTTATCAGTGAGAAGGTTTGAAGCTTCGGGCACTCAAATATTCTTGGAAGTTCAAGAGTGCGATTACATCTTAATCTGATTGCACCGTAACGTTGCCATGTTTCGTCTACCATTGGCCACTCCGTTATACCAGATTTGACTAAGATCCCGTAGTTCAGTTCTTTGGGAGCAATAGACACAGCAACATCTCTTATAACATCATGCATTTTTACAGTGTCTTCATCTCGACCTTCAAGCAGCAAACCAGAACTTTTGAGAACTTTAACCAATGTAAGCACTCTGTTTCTTGCCTTCCCTAAAGAATCCACGTCCGGTAGATACCCCATTGCCTTTGCGAGTCTGGTCAACTCTTCGATTGGGATCTCAGCATCTTCTTCAAATGTAGAACAGAGCAAAAGGCACACCTTTGTCTCTGTGGATTTCAGGAGATTGAAACTCAGTTCCAAGCTCTTATAAACTTGCTCATCTACATTGTCAATTTTCTGTGGGCTAAAATTCTCGAATCGTTCCAGTGCATCTTCCCATTCAAACAATTCCCCGCCCTTCAGTGCTTCTCCGATTGCTCTAATAACAAGTGGCAACTCTCCGCATTCTTTTAACACCTTCTCTGCCAATGGACGAATTTCTTGCTTCTCAATACAATCTCCCGCATGTTGCTTGAACAGACAACGAGCTTCGACATCATTCAAGAGTTCAATCTTGAAAGGCCGGCAATTATTATCGACGCACACTCTTTCTTTCCGCGATGTCATGAGAATCTTACAGGACTCGGCATCTCCAAAATCAATTCCTATGTCTGCCAAGGGAAGCTTACTCCAGACGTCATCTAGGATTAGTAGGACCTTCTTCCCATTGTTCAGTCTCCGCTTTAGTAGCCTAGCTCTCTCCAGTTTGTCCTCCTCTTTATCGAGATCAGTTAATCCCAAATCTTTTCCGAGCCGTTTTTGAATGCTTTTGACATCCACAGTGGCGGAAACAACAGCAAGTGCCACGTCACCGAAGCATTTTTCTCTAACCAGCTGACTTCTTACTTGTTCCATCAGTGTCGTCTTTCCCACTCCTGGCATGCCATATATCCCAACTCTAGCGACAGTATCGTCTTTTAACGCAGCCACAATATCCTTCAAAACCTTCTCCCTCGACTCGAAAATCTGATACTTCTGATCTGCGGCGCTAAACGAGGCACTTCGTTCGACAAGAGGTCGGCGATTCGCGACTTCATGATCCTTCTTCTCAAAAGGTTTTCCATCCTTAATAAGTTCACTAACTGCAGCACTCTTCTTTGTCGCCTCCCTGCCGAGCTTGAAACGGTAGTACAAGTTGGGAAACCGCAACTTGAAGCAAACACCCTGGGCTCTGTTTTGGTTTCCGTTTTCCAAAAATGCCTCCAAATCTTTCTTCGTTCTATCTGCATTTTCCAGCCAGTTGGAGACATCTTCATAAACATCTTTTGCATTTCTGCGGTCTTCATCAACTCCGTCTTGGACCCTGATCAGAACAGCTTTAAGTTTCTCAAGGTTCTGTTGGAGCTCTGTAACATTTGTCCTGTACTTGAACAAGTACCCAGCTTCCCGCATTGCACCATCCAGGACACAATTTCTCACTCTCCCAAGAAGATCGTCGACACAGCAACCTATCACCGGAATATTCATAATTTCTTGCCTCCTTCTTTCTTGTTTTCTTTGTGTTATTCGTTTCCTGGTGGACTTGCGGATGCTTTAAGTTGAGCACAACAGGCTGTGTGGTTGATGACAGCTGAAATATGGAACGCAACTTGGTGTGAGCAACATACAGGTACAATGCTTTTAACGCACAGCCGCATGTACAATGTAAGTTTAAGAAGTTAGAGCAAGATCTAACAATGTTGATCATGTTCAGCGCAACAATTAACAAATCAAATAACTTAAAATGATCTCGCACATGCATAGACCCTTAAGAGTTGATGAATCATCGTTATGAATAGGCGACCCCCTGAATTAAAATCCTTACTAGAGAGAAGAGCAAATTGTTGTTTGCTTTGCAATGTTGGTAGCCAGTAGTGAGTGAACGGAAGAGTATTATTGCACAAGAGAGGACAAAAGTCAGTTTTGACTAAAGCACGTGAAGCTCCTCGGTCATCGTTATCTCCCACCAGTCTTGTCTCTTGATCTCTTGAGGAGCAATTATTAAAGGGTATCACTTGCGCGCGATCCATCTTTTTCTATGTTTCTTAAAGAATGACTATTGTTATTGACCCTAATGTTATTCCGCCTTTTCGTATTTCCCCATTACTTTTTTGGAGGACGGTTTGGCTATTTAGAATCTTCATATATTTTAAACACGATGTTCCTTGCAGTGTACAAGTTGAAGCCTTTAGCGAAGGAGAGATGTACACCATTAAACTTGGGTTGGGTTTAAACAAATGCTTGAGAAATCCAATCTCCTTTTATTTTCAAAGTTCAACGCCGATTAGTTTGTAGGGACTTATATAGGAACTAGTTGTGGTGCACGTGAGATGCACGTGGGTAGTTTGTCTATACAGTAGTCTATATTTCCTAAAAAGGTATAGAGTCATCTACATCAAATTTACTTTAGTTTATAGGGATGGCAAAAAAATCCGAACCCGCAAATTTCCGCCCCGCCCCGCCCCGATAGGGGCGGGTTATTTTGACTTTGACTGGGTTACGGGGCGGGTATGGTATATAAAATTTAAACCCGCAACGGGTACGGGGCGGGTTTGGTATTTAGGGTAACTGCCCTGCGCCCCGCCCCGCCCCGCTGTCTTATATATAATTAATTTTTATCCTAACCCTAGATCTAGACGATCTCGACCATCCATCTTATAGTATATATAATGGATAAAAGCATCTCTCTTTTTCTTGCCTCTCTGTTCTGCCGCCCCTTCTCTCAAACTCTCACTTCTCTCTCACTTCTCTCAACGCAGGTCGCAGCCCATCTTCTCTCAACGCAGGTCGCAGCCCATCTTCTCTCAAGCTCTCACTTCTCTCAACGCCGCTCATCTTCTCTCAAACTCTCACTTCTCTCTCCGTTCTCTCAACGCTGGTACGTCGTACGGTCATGGCCGCATGGTACAACTCATCTCTCTCTTCCCCGCATGGTACAACGCCTGTCTTCGCCGCATAATACAAACGCTTGTCTCCGGCAGTCAACCATCTCCAATCCGCCGCCGAAGCTCTTCCACCTCCAATTGCTGCGGCAGTGTACCAGATGTTTGTGTCGTGGACCGCGGCATCGCCAATTGTTGTTGACTCGGACTCCAGAAATTTTGTTTTTTGGACAATTTGAATCTGAAGCTGTAATGAACTTTGATTTAATTTTCTGTGTCTATTATCAAATTCTGTGTTAAAAGTTGCGATGGAGGTTTTTTTTTTGTGCTTCTGGTGATGTTTGAGTTTTTGTAGAAAGAGAAAAGAGGAAATGAAGCATTTTCATGGTCTTTTTTGAGCTTCTTGGTGGGGTTTCAGAATGGTTGCGTAGTGGTAGTGTTTGAGGGAGTAGATGGTGGGGCGGGGGGGGGTGGGGATTTTTTGTAATCCATCGGATCGGGGATGGTATTCCCATCTCTCGATCCGAAGGCGGGGCGGGTCGGAGTCGGAGTCACGGAATTAGGCTACCGGGGCGGGTGCGGATCTAATAAGATCCGCATCCGACCCGCCCCATTGCCATCCCTATTAGTTTATATTTCTAAGATGAACACTTGGTTAGGATCATAACAAAAGTAACTGAACACGTGAATCAGAACCCCCCCCCCCCCCCCCCCCTAAAAAATGTACTAAAAAGATCAATATCTAAATTTTATAAGAAAAACTCTATTATCACGTTGCTTTTCCTTGATAAGTAGCAACATTTCTTATCAAACATATAACATTTCCTCCCAACTTCATTTGAGATTTAATAATAAAATGATGAGTATCATCATTTACTCAAGATTTGTTACCTCCTTTTTTCTAGTTTTCTCTGTGTACGTCTTTTCCTCGTGGACTTGCGGATGCTTTAAGTTGAGCACAACCGGCCGTGAAGTTGGCTGATGACAACTGAAATATGGAACACAACGCGGTGTGAAAAAATTGAGCAACAAACAGGTACAATGCTTTTGACGCACAGCCACAGATGATGTACCATGTACACTAGATGTAAATTTAAGAAGCTACAGCAAGATCTAACAAGGTTGATCATGTTTGGCATAACAAATCAAATAACTTAAAATGATCTCCCACATACATAGACCCTTAAGAGTTGATTAATCATCGTTATGAGTAGGCAATCCCCTTAATTAAAATCCTTACTTGAGAGAAGCTTATCGGTCTTCGATGAATCTCTGAAGAAAGCTCCTCAGCGAGTTGAGTGGAAGCTTGAAAATGGCAAAGGCAGAGAGCAAATTGCTGTTTGCTTTGCAGTGTTGGTAGCGAGTAGCGCGTCAACGGAGGAGTACTACTGCACAACCAAAGTGGAAGAGTATTATATGCTTTGGGGAAGTGCACAACTAAGGACGGAGTATTCCAAACCCGCATGGGAATAAACACTAGAAAACTGACTCTTAAGTCTCTTCTCCAATTTCACAAACTCCCACTCCGTCCATCTTTTTCTATGTTTTGCGGAATGACTATTGCTCCTAATTTATATATATAATAATATAATATATATTATATTATATTACATTATATAAATATATAATAGACGAAACGTTGTGCGTTATAGGGACGACACATAGGCTTTTTTTAGTGTTCTTTTTCCTTTTTAACATTTTTAATATTGCGACATGTCATCTCCTTTTATTTATGCAATACGTCATTATGTTTGTTTCAGTATCACATTCCTCTTTCAACTCTACTTATTATTGAAAAATTCGGAGGTATTTATGCAATACGTCATCATGTTTGCGACATGTATCATGACTCTCTACTATGATTTATTATTGAAAAATTCGGAGGTATTATTGGCATAATTTTACTAAATTTTATAAGATTAGAAAACCAATTCTTCACCTTCTAAAACTCTACCTATTCAATACACTAACATATTAGGTCTTAATTTTCATTATCAACACCTCAAAAGTACTTTAAAAATAAAATAAAATCTCACAAATGTAGTAATTTACAAATTAAGATCTTTCAAAAATAATTTACAAAGAGATATGAATTAATTTAATATATTTTTTTTATTTTTTAGTGTTTATTTTGTTATCTTAAAGTAATTTTGAGGTGTTAAGTCCTAATATGTTGATACATCAATTAGGTAGAGTTTTAGAAGATGTAGACTTGATTTTGTACTCATGCATATATAGTAAACTAAAATTATGCAACAATAGCTACGAATTTTAAAATAATAAATCAAAATAAAGAACCAAGATGCACGTGTAATTTTAATAAATATGGATAAAAATGGAAAAGGACTTGAAAACAAACATGATGATGTGTTGCAAAATTAACCTCAAATTCTAAATTAGAAATCATATACATCAAATCTAATTATTATATATATGAAAGCCGAAACTGAGATAATATTATCATATGATCAACCTTTTTTTATTTAACTTTCTTTAATCAATACCTATTTTCGAGGCACCTGATCACTTATGTGCATAAACCAATCAAATTTAGCCATTTCAAAAGTCTCCCTAAAATATCTCTATCGTCGTTTAGTGTCCTTTACCATTTAATTTCTCATTTTCTTCTCCACAAATCTCTCTTTCTCTCGGTTTCACAAAAAAGAAAGTTATATTTGTTTTCACTTTCAATTAAACATTTTGTTTACATTAAACCAATTTTAATTTCAAAATATCACATCCACTTCATAAATGTTAACTTTAAAATCACAAACTATTATCTCTTCATAATATGGTAAGAGTATTTCTCTCCGATGTTATCTCCATATCTGTTTATAATTCAGAATTCCGGACCAAGCTTCCAGTGACATTCAAATTCTCGCAACTATTAAGGAATGCACCACATCATACGCACGCGCACATGTTGGTATTGTTTATAATTAGATTTTACGTAAAACTATTTTACCACATCGAACATTAATCCTTATGTACTTTGGTTCTTCTAAATTAGTGTGTCACGTGTAATGATTGCTCTATGTTTGTTTAATACCTCAGAGTTTTACAAGGTCAAGCCATTCTCTTTGTGATTATGCGGTTTGTGATTATCCTATTGAAGTCTAAGAACTTTTTTGTTTATAATCTTTAAAAGATTTGTGAAAATTGGTTCTATTCTAATCTTTTTATCTCTCGCTATTATGATCTTTTTATATCTCAATATTTTCACCGGTCCCTTTTTCTTTTTTATGCTTTTAGCACTTTAATACTTTATACAATTTTTTATGCTTTGATAGGTTACATAATGTTCTAAGAGAACAACCATGTGATTGATGTGTTAAAAGGAAAAAGATCTTTTGGGGAATGAAAAATTCTAATTCTTATGTATATTGACTATTTTATTTGAGTTTGGCTTTGAATTTCTAGATAGATCATGCCTTGTATATAGATCATGCCTCTGTCCCCCTTTCTCCATATTTGTCTTCTTAATTAGTATTATCCTATTTTGTTTATAGATCATGCCTTGTTTATTGATCAAAACTTATCATGTATGAAATCAAAGATAAATAATTCACAAATTAATATCTTTCAAAAATAATTCACAAATTAATATCTTTCAAAAATAATTCACAAATTAATATCTTTCAAAAATAATTTACAAATTGATATGATTGAATTTTTAAAAATATTTTTCATATTTTTTTAATATATTTTTAGTGTTTATTTTGTTGTCTTAAAGTGTTTTTGAGGTGTTAATATAGTTAAAATGAAGTCCCAATATATTGTTACATTGATTAGGTAGAGTTTAGAAGTTATTGTAACGCCCCGGATTTATTTACGGAGCGTTAATGCCGAAATACACAGAGATCAGATAAAATCTTATAATTATCAGAAGATTTCAAATTGGTAAATCAGAGGATACACTAAAATCCCAAACGAAACAATATCGAAAGTCCTCCAAACGAAAATCAGAAGACCTTAAAATATCAATAATATCCCAAACGGTCGATCAGAGCATACACTAATAACTCCCAAGAGTACATCAATAACTGTCAAAGGGTTCAAAACTTTATACAATCCAAAAATTTACTCCAACACGGAGTTCAAAACAAAACCTAAACAATACCAACTTGTCCTAATTAAATACACTTAAATGTCAATACTAACTCTGAAATAAGGCAGCTAACTTTGGTCACACAGCTAACCCTTCGAATCTGAAATCCCACCTACTAACCACCTGAAAGGAAAAACAATAAGGGAATGAGCCAAATGCCCAGTAAGGTCGCTCAAAGGACCAATTAGTCGGAACCCAAAGATAACAGAGAAACGAAATTTCAGAAGCACCAAATTTGTTTTAACGGAACAGATAATCAAACCAGATTTCGAATGTCAAAAACACTTCTGAATACAAAGACAGACACAAAGGTTTCAACAGAATGGACATCAAACACAATTTCAATGTCAAATTATATCTGAAAGGCAATATTTCAAAGGCACACCAATTTCGACTGAATAAAGGTCAGACTAAATTCAAATGTCAAATTATATCGGAGTACTGAAATAGACACTAGAGAACCGAATATCATATGCCAAAATATATCAGAGTACGGAAACAGATACTATCGAAACAGACACTAGAGACGTCAGACCGAATATCATATGCCAAAATATATCAGAGTATGGAAACAGATACTATCGAAACAGACACTAGAGAGCAATTCAGAAAGTGGTCACATGCGTCATTCCTGACATATGAGGCCGGTTCGGAAAGTAAGATCGCGATCTCTAGCTCAACTCCCCTGAGTTAGCCCACGTTTCAATCCACGTGGGTAAGTCAGAAATAAGTCACATACACTGTGACATGGCTCATAGAATTATCAAAACAAAGAATTCAATTTAACCAAATCAAATACCGGACATGTCAAACAATATATGGAGTTTCTGAAATAATGATAATCTCTAGGAACAAATTATTCATAGTAACTCTCAAAACAAAGAGGAGAAGAAGAATCACTTAACTCAACTCGAAGAAATTCAGATTTCAAAAAGAAACTAAAGACTTACAAGAGCGATTGGTCCATCGCTGATGTGAATTTCGAAAATAACCCTTACCTTAATCAAGCCTCCTGAGAGTCACAAATCCTTAAGCTCCTCCTTAGAGCTTCCAAAAATTTCCAAGCTTTTTTCTCCAATCTCTCTCTTTCTCTTCCTCTCTCTTTTTTGTACAAAGGAGAAGAAAAGAAATAGAGAACCAAAAAATGCTAGAAATGAAAATAGAACACTATTTATATAGATGGGCAAAATAACAGTAAGTTTGCATTCGAATAAAGCACTTTGAGTCGAATGAAAACTTTTTAGGCGAAATATTTTTTTTTTTCTCTTAACTTTCAGTCGACTAAAACACTTTTAGTCGACTAAAAACCCACTTTTAGTTGAATCAAACATTTTAAGTCGACTAAAACTCACTTTTAGTCGAAGCTTTTCAAAGTTACTGTTCAAAATCACTGTTCATAGTTAATGTTCATCGACTAAAACTTTTAGTCGACTGAAAACACTTTTTAGTCAACTAAAACTTTTAAATTCGACTAAAACTCCAGAAAACCATTTTTACACAATTTAAATACTTTTTAGTCGACCGAAACACTCTTTTAGTCGACTAAAACATTTTAAATTCAACTAAAACTCTAGAAAACCATTTTTATTCGAAGCCAAACTATTTTCCTTCGACCGAATATTTCAGAACTTAAAAACTTTATCATCAATAAGTTTTGATTCGAATGAAACCACTTTCATTCAACCGAAAATTTCAGAAACAATCCCAATTCATTTTCTTAATGTTAATAAAAGACCACAAACTTAATTATTCAAAAATATTAATTTCGCACAAGGAAAAGAAATTTTTCGGGGTATTACAGTTATAAAATTGATTTTTTACTCATATAATGTAAACTAAAATTATGACAACAATGTCTACAAATTTTTTTAATAATAAATCAAAGTAAAGGATCACGATGCATATGTTTTTCTAATAAATATAGATAAAAAAATGAAAAGGACACGAAAACAAACACAATGATCGCAAAATTGACCTCAAAATCTAAATTGGAAATCATACACACCAATACATGCAAACAAAAAAATAATTACGAAGAATATGACTTAGAAATAAAGATCTTTATTTTTTATTTATGGAAGCAATGTAGAAAGTGAATATGACTTAATTTTTAGAAATATTTTAGAATACCAACATGATAATTTACTTAAGAAATTAATTTTAATTGTGTGACCTCAACTTCTAAATTGGGAATCATCATTCTAAATTGGAAATCATACACACTAATACATGCAAACAAAAAAAAATTAATTATAACAAAGAATATGACTTAAAAATAAAGATCTTTCTTTTTTATTTACGGAAACAATGTAGAAAGTGAATATGACTTAATTTTTAGAATACCAACATGATAATTTAGTTAAAAAATTAATTTTAATTGTGTCACCTCAACTTCTAAATTGGGTATCATATACACCAATAAATTCAAATTAAAAAAGAATCTAACTAGATATGGCTTAAATCCTAAAAGTAGTTAAAATAGAGAAATACCAGTTTAATTTCACAAAAAAAAATTAAGATTAAAGAATTAGAAATAAACAAACATGAATGTTCATGGCGTTACTTAGCAACATGTCACCCTTTCTAATTATGCAACAAATCTTCCTATTTGTTTTCGTTTCTTTTTTTTTTTACCCCAACTTACTAACACTTTCATATGATTTATTATTAAAAAAATTGTAGATCTAATTTGACCAATTTTTTTATACGTTATAAAACTAGAAAACTAATTCTACACTTTTTAAAACTCTACTTTATCAACGTACTCATATATTAGGTCTAAATTTAAATTTTAATACTTCAAAAGTAATTTGAAATAACAACATTAAATCTTCAAAGCTAAAATACTATAATATCCCCTACTTATTAACTCTTTATTATTAAAAAATCTGTTGGTATAATTGTCTCGATATTTTTAAATCTTATAAAACTAGAAAATCAATTGTACAACTTTTAAAACTCTATGCTATGCATATATATTTACGTATTAGGCTTTGATGTTGACTATTAATACCTTATTTAAAAAAATTAAATAAAACTAGGACAATCATGTATGAACCTAAAAAATCAAATAAACTTTTAATTTTGTTCATCTACATAGTTACCAAATCAAAATTAGCAAATATGCACAAGGACATTATTTATTTATATTTCACAAGAAGGGTTAATTTATTTTATTACAAGAAAGTTCAAGCCAAAAAGTAAAGTAATTATTTTTGATGAAATAACCATAAAATTATAAAATTGTGCAACATATTTTATTATACATTTCAAAACTACTAAAATAAGTTAGTGTTCATAAATCGTCTTATGCCTGCCACGTGATTCTGGGCTTGTTTATATATGGAGAAGAAAGACATTTTTGACAATATTATAGTGTTATATATGCGCGTGGAATTTGTCAAGATTGGGTCACAATACTAAAAAGAAAGACCAATGGTTTGCAACTTGTATGGGTCACTGTGCATCTCAGTAATTTCTTGCAAGTTTTGCTACCAAACTCTGCTAAATTATTGGTCATTTCTTAATAGGAAATCATTAATTTATGAATAAATTTTGGAATGCTACCCAAGTCGAAGGAATCTTCTTCCTACCCTCCATATAGCGATAATTAATGATCACTAAATATTTTTAGTGGCTTTTATTTAGTGACGCTAAAAAAATACTGCTAATAATTATCACTGAAAATGTTAGCAAAAAAATCACTAAAAATATTTAACGACTATCAACGTCAAATATGTACAAGGTTGGAGAAAGATTCCTACAACCCTAAAACGTGTTCTTAGTTTATACTCTATCCATTCTGTTATAAGTGAGTGCTTTAACTTTGAATTCAAAATGTCAAGACTTGGCTAGATACTTAAAAGCGACTAGTCAATTTGCAACTTCCATGGGTCACTCTACATTTCAGCGTGAGACAAACATACTAGACTTGTGTAAGTTATAGAAAAGTTTCAAGATTGGAATGAAATATAAATTTAAAATTGAGAGAGAGAGAGAGAGAGTTGTTTTCAAATAGGACATGTTGATGACATGGAAGAGATAGAGAGAGAGATAGAGAGATTTGTTTTTAAATAGAACATGCTCATGACATGGAAGAGAGAGAAAAGTAAAACTTATTTGATTGGTTGAATATCAAATGGCATAAAAAGAGGCATGCCAAGTAGGAAAGAGAATGTTACATTCTCTCAATTTCGGCTTTCTCATATATATATATATATTAATAGAAAAATATTAGTTTATTTTTCCACCGTCTTACTATTCACATTGTGATTGTCAAGACTTGGCCAAATACTTAAAAAAGACCGGTTAAATTGCAACTTGCACGGGTCACTCTACATTTCAACGTCGAGACAAACTTTGCTAAATGATAAAAAAACATTGCGCAATTTAAATGGATTTAAAGACAAGACAAATCATTGGTAATTTCTTAAAAGAAAATTATTAGTTTATACCCTCACCGTCTCACTATTCACATGTAATTGTCAAGACTTGGCTGAATACTTTAAAAAGACTAGTTGATTTGCAAAATGCATGGGTCACTCTACATTTCAGCGTCGAGACAAACTTTGCTAAATGATAAAAAAGACTGTGCAATTTAAATGGATTCAAAGACGAGACAAATCATTAGTCATTTCTTAATAGAAAATTATTAGTTTATATTCCTACAGTCTCACTATTCACATGTAATTGTCAAGACTTGGCCAAATATTTAAAAAAGACTAGTTAATTTGTAACTTGCACGGGTCATTCTACATTTTAGCGTCGAGACAAACTTTGCTAAATGATAAAAAAAGACTGTGCAATTTAAATGGATTCAAATATGAGACAGATCATTAGTCATTTCTTAATAGAAACTTATTAGTTTATATTCCCACCGTCTCACTATTCAAATGTAATTGTCAAGACTTGGCCGAAACTTAAAAAGACTAGTTAATTTGCAACTTGCATGGGTCACTCTACATTTCTCTACATTTCAGCGTCGAGACAAACTTTGCTAAATGATAAAAAGACTATGCAATTTAAATGGATTCAAAGACGAGTCAAATCATTAGTCATTTCTTAATAGAAAATTATTAGTTTATATCCTCACCGTCTCACTATTCACATGTAATTGTCAAGACTTGGCCGAATACTTAAAAAAACCATATAATTCGAAACTTGCACGGGTCACACAACATTTTAGCGTCGAGACAAACTTTGCTAAATGATAAAAAAAGACTGTGTAACTTAAATGGATTCAAAGACGAGACAAATCATTAATCATTTTTAATAGAATATCATTAGTTTAAATTCCCACCGTCTCCTATTCACATGTAATTGTAATGATTTGTCCAAAACTTAAAAAAGACCAGTTAATTTACAACTTGCACGGGTCACTCTACATTTCAACGTCGAGACAAACTTTGCTAAATGATAAAAAAGACTGTGCAATTTAAATGAATTGAAAGACGAGACAAATCATTAGTCATTTCTTAATAGAAAAGTATTGGTTTATATCCTCATCGTCGCACTATTCACATGTAATTGTCAAGACTTGGCCAAACACTTAAAAAAGACTAGTTAATTTGAAACTTGCACGGGTCACTTTACATTTTAGCATCGAGACAAACTTTGCTAAATGATAAAAAAAAAATTGTGCAATTTAAATGAATTCAAATACAAGACAAATTATTAGTCATTTCTTAATAGAAAATTATTAGTTTATATCCTCATTGTCTCACTATTCACATGTAATTGTCAAGACTTGGCCGAATACTTAAAAAAGACTAGTTCATTTGCAACTTGCACGGGTCACTCTACATTACAGAGGTCGAGACAAACTTTGTTAAATGATAAAAAAAGACTGCAATTTAACTGGATTCAAAGACGAGACAAATTATTAGTCATTTCTTAATAGAAAATTATTATTCCCACCGTCTCACTATTCACATGTAATTGTCAAGACTTGGCCATATACTTAAAATACACTAGCTAGTTAATTTGCAACTTGCACGGGTCACTCTACATTTCAGCGTCAAGACAAACTTTGCTAAATGATAAAGAAGATTGTGCAATATGGTTTCAAGGACGAGATAGATCATTAGTCATTTTTTAATAGAAATTTGTTAGTTCATACTGCCACTGCCTCACAGTAAGCGAGCGCTTTGAGTTTGCACTCAAGTTAAGAAGGTAATCGGTTTGTTAGTGTCTTCCCATCTTGACCCTCAAACACTTGGCCGCCTGATCTATGCTTAATTGCCCTGCGAAATACGTGATTTGTCAAAAATTTCACCGAAATTCTGGAGCTTTATCAATTAGCTCGCAAAACCTCAGGTTTTACCTCACATTGCAATCTTGTGACATCACTAGTGGGTGCCAAGATGCGGCCGAGAAATCCAATTTCACCATCATAGCATTAGCGTCGTCGGTACACGCGATGCATGTGCAATTAACAAACATACATGTAAGCATAATCGATGCAAATAGTAAAAAGCACGTAACAAGAATTATCACGTAAATGGAGACAAAGCTAATAGAAGTAGTAGAATTGAAGTAAAAAATGTTGACGGTTGGATATTAGGATGGAGTGGCCGGAACAAATGGGAATGAAAAAAAGTTCTAATTGTTGTGTAGTGGAGCGATTAGGTATTAAATGCTAATAACATATATTTTTTTCGTAATTTAAAATTACTATGTCATGAAGTAGTGGTATAGTTTAAACTTCAGAAAAGCTTTCTTCCCTATCCCTTAAATGCATACCTTTTGACGATCCTCTTCCTGAGGCAAAAGCTAAAAACCGTCTCTGTGAGTTGAAGATCAAAATGGTAAATATATGGATGACAATTAGATCCGTAACCGACAGATCTCCACCCTGCCCCGTCTCGCTAGGAGCGTTATTTTGACTTTGACCGAGTTAAGGGGCGGGTATGGGAATTTTTTTTTATCCGTAGCGGGTTAGGGTCGGGTATGGTATTCTGCCCCACCCGTTAGTATCCGACCCTCCCTGTGACCCATACCCGTTCTGATATACTAACTATATGCATCAATAAATCTTAGTCGTCCATCCTAGTATATTATACTTTTCATCCAAAACCCTAAAATGTTATATCTTATCTCTGTCGACCTACCTGCAGTTGCCTCCCTTCTTCTGATCTTTTCTCCCCTGTCCACCTCACCACCACCTAACCGGCCACCCACCACCATCACCACCATGAAGACCGTCCACCTCCACCGCCGGTCCACCACGAAGACTGGAGTCTGGAGTTGATCGGTGAAAACCGTAACCATCACCTCCATCGTCGGTCCACCACTGTCTGTTTTTCCTTCGGCTTCTTTGCAACCGAACACAAAATTTGTTAAAAAAGAATTCCCATTCTTTCTAGTTTGGTGTTGTTACAACTCTGATGTGAAAATATCTCTTTTTTTTTCTTTTTTAGTTTTAGTTCTGTGTTTGTTTAAGCAATTCAATCTGAAGAATTATATTTGTTTTCAGGATATTAATTTTAAAATGGCAGATTATCTCTTAATTTGGAGAGGTGGGGTAGATCCATAAAGGAAATCTCGTAAATAAATTTCTAACATCCATTTAGAAAGGCGATGTTAAGATAACTTTCATTAAGAAATAACTGTACTACACAAATCAATTGTCAAAAAGTTATTTTCGTCCACCTACAAAAGTTGTTTATTTTTTAGTTTAAATTAAAAACACCAACGATCTCACATTAGTGCTTATAGTACAATAAATTTTGCAAATTAGTTAAAGAGTATGGAATGTCCTTTTGTGAGAACTATGAAGATAACATGGTAAATTAGAAGGTTAAACATGATTATGAGAAAAGTGATTATTTTATAATCCTTACTTTCTGAATTGTGGATTTAATTAGTTTGAGCTTTTTGCGGCATATTAAATCTCTTAATCTGTTTTGCCAAACACCTACAAAATTGATTTTTAATCTAGTTTAAATCAGGATTGACCATCCCAAAGTCAATCAGAAACACCCTCTAAGCCTGATTCAGAGAGCTAAAACCTAGCTTGCTTTCATTTAAGGTGTTTCAATGGAATTTGAGATGAACATTACGTTGATGTTGGTAATGTTGATGATAGCAGTTGTCGTAGTTTTATTTTCGTAGCGGAAAGAAAGATATATTTTAATGTTGACCAACACAAACATCCATCTGTGAATTGGATGACACCACCACCATCCAATTCACAGCACCACCATCATAATCAAATGCGATGGTGGTGGGATTGTGATGGTAGGGCAAATTGTGGGTTGTGAGACAGTGCTGAGGTGGCAACGTTGCTTGAGGTTCCATTGATTGTCCATGGCAGTGGGGGTGGAAGTGGTGGGTTCAGGTCTGATTCATTGTTGAAAGCATGGGTTGGCGACTGGGGGCCTAGGTGCAATGACAGTAGGGTGGCGGCACTGGGCCAGATCTGTGAGTGGCAATGGCCAGAATGTGGCGGTGGTGTGGTAGACATGTGGTTGTCGAAGGCGTGGGTTGGCGACAGGGGGCAAGATCTGTGGGTGCCAATGAAGGTAAGGTGGCGGTGCTAGGGCAAATCTGTGGGTGGCAGTGGCGAGGGTGTGGCAGACCCGTGGTTGTCGTAGACCAAGGTTTGCAACGGGAGGCCAGATCCGTGGGTGGCAATGACGGTAAGGTGGCAGTGCGGTGGCAGATCTGTGGGTGGCAGTGGTGAGAGTGTGGCGGTGGTGTGGTATACCCGTGAGTGACAACGGCGATAGGGTGATGATAAGGCAGATTTGGCCGATGGAACAAAGTGTTTGGTGGTGGTATTGAAGGTGGAGCTCTGTGTGTGAAGGGGTTTTCTTAAAATGATATTCATTTTTTTTGCTTCTAATAAGGTTTGAAGGTTGGATTTCAAAACAAAAACCAAACTGGAAACCAAAAACTCCAAAATAGAGTTTCAAAAACAGCCCTGTTTTAAAAAATAGTCTTAAAACTGAAGGGAAAAAAACGAAAAACTATCTGTCAAACGGATTTTTTTTCTCTAGTTTATAAAACTGGAGAAAAAACAAAAAAAAAAAACATTTTCAAACGCTACAGATGCTGAGAGTTTTAGCTGTGATTGACTCCGCTAAAGCATATTGTCATTGTTGTTGAAATTTGTGATGACATTCTTTTGGCTCTAAATTATATTGAGCGGTTGACAAATGAGGAGATGTTATCACCTATCTAGAAAATGTTGGATGGTTTGACAGTTTTCCCTTCGTCAATATAGTATTTTCATAGTGTAAAGATTTTGATGACCGGGATTAGTAATCTCGAACCATGCAATCTTTACTCTTACCTCTCGTACCTAAAAACATTTTGAAGCTTATTTTTTCAAACTATGATACTTTCTAAAAATTGCACTGTTATTCCAGAGGCTTAAAACCGACTAGTTCTTGGAACCCCAGAAGATTTACCATCCATTGTAATTGTGAAAAATCATTCAAGATGTTAGTAGGTCCCTCAGAAAATGAGCATATTGGTTGTCAATTGTTATGTTTCACAAACCCTTTTCATTTTGTCTTCTACGTCGCCACTGGAACCACTTGGACCGAGCACATCCTTCCTCTACGTCACTCACTCTTCTACCTCCACCACCTCCCTCCTCACTGCCACCTCCACCGCCGCTTCGATTTTTTCACCATCGCCTCCAATTTAACCACCTAATCAGGCACACCTTCCGAGCACATTTTCCATTTGGGAGAACAATTCCATTTTGTTCCATTTAGGCGAACTTCCATTTTGTTCAAACTGCCGCTAGACTTTAGGGGGTGAAATTGAGTATTCTCTTTCTTTTTTGTTTGTATTGGAAGCGAATCTTTCCTAGTTTATTTTTGTCAATTTTTGGTGGTATATTATGAGAGTGATGTACTATAATTCAATTTTTGAGGGTTCAAACCATTATAGCCCCATGTGTGTGAAAGTTCAAAATGGTTAGCTGAATGTGTGCATTTATTAATAGAAGCCTGATTGAGAGAGGTACAACCACCAACTTCCTTTGATTCAGGAGTTTGTAATGGAATATGAGATGACTATTGCGTTGATACTGGTGATGAGGATAGATTAGTAGTGGTTGTAGATTATTATTTTTCCATAGTGGAAAGAGACATAAGGAAGCTTCAGAGCTAAGATAGGGAAGCTCATGATGGCTGTAATTGTCTATGGAATTTGGCAAGAAAGGAATGCAAGAATCTTTGAGAAGAGGAGCTCAACTGTGCAAGGATGTTGGAAAATGATCAAACAATGGATGAAATTCCGAATAATGTCATGGAAAAAGGTCCCAGCTTCATCCAAGAATCACTCTCTATGTCATCTGTGGGAACTAGATGATAGAATACTAGATAGCACACCATAGTCGAGCAATTATAGTTGACAGAAGATTGTACATAGTTGAGAGAAAAATTGTATATGCATAGTTTGAAATGTAAGTTTGCACTTCATGGAATAAAAAGGACATTCAACCAAAAAAAAAGACATAAGGAAGCGACATATATTATTATTATAATACTAGCTCAAGAACCCGAGCCAAGCTCGGGTTAGTTCATGATATGGTTGTAAAAAGATTAAGTTTGGTTTTGTTTAGACACCCTTTTTTTATAAAAAGGTCTTCGTCACATGTATGTTTGTAATGCAAAGGATATGGTTTTTGTTTGAAGCTTGAAGTTCCAAATATAAGAATAAGATTTTAGTCTGAGAATTGAAGTAAATAACATGTATGTTTGTAATGCAACGGATATGATGTTTATTTGAAGCTTGAAGTTCCAATATAAGAATAAAATTTTAGTATAAGAGTTGAGAGAGGTAGGTACAACCACCAACTTCTTTTGATTCAGGAGTTGTAATGAGGATAGATTAGTAGTGGTTGTAGATTATTATTTTTCCATAGCGGAAAGAGACGTATATAATTATTATAATGTTGAGAAACACCAACGTCTCTTTTCAGACAACTAGAAAGATAATAACACCAAAAACAATTGTGAGCGTAGAACGACCATAAGTTGCTAATGATCAACCAAAAAAAAAGACATAAGGAAGCGACATATATTATTATTATAATACTAGCTCAAGAACCCGAGCCAAGCTCGGGTTAGTTCATGATATGGTTGTAAAAAGATTAATTTTGGTTTTGTTTAGACACCCTTTTTTTATAAAAAGGTCTTCGTCACATGTATGTTTGTAATGCAAAGGATATGGTTTTTGTTTGAAGCTTGAAGTTCCAAATATAAGAATAAGATTTTAGTCTGAGAATTGAAGTAAATAACATGTATGTTTGTAATGGAACGGATATGATGTTTATTTGAAGCTTGAAGTTCCAATATAAGAATAAAATTTTAGTAGAAGAGTTGAGAGAGGTACAACCACCAACTTCTTCTGATTCAGGAGTTGTAATGAGGATAGATTAGTAGTGGTTGTAGATTATTATTTTTCCATAGCGGAAAGAGACGTATATAATTATTATAATATTATAATGTTGAGAAACACCAACGTCTCTTTTCAGACAACTAGAAGGATAATAACACCAAAAACAATTGTTAGCGTAGAACGACCATAAGTTGCTAATGATCAACAAATCCATCACTCTTCCATTTTAAAATCTAACTAGGCATGAGTAAGAACACGCCTTCAGCAACAAATTGTCTCGGACAATGACTTTTGCTGATCGTAATAGAGTAAATTAATTATTGAGAAAGCATATCACTTATACTCTTTTTATCAGTACCCTCGAAATAAAATAATTTGTTTGAAACTGTTTAGGGTCCGAATATTACGTGGCATACAACTTCATGCTTAAGGCTCTATGGAGGGGGACCACATGCTGTCACAGGCAGATGGGAGTTTGTTCTAGTGTCACAGGCAGATGCTTATAATTACAAGAGAAGCAATGGAGCATGCGTCAAGCTTCTCTCATCAAAGCCAAAGCGCTCGCAAACTGTACGAGACAATATTTGCATGGGAGGGAGTTTAGGATTAACCATCCATGTGTATAGACAAAGAGGCTATAAAAAGAACTTGATAACGTTGAAAAATTCTATTTTGATTTTCAGAAAAGGCCACGACTTTTTTTATGAACGTACTTCTCTTATTTTTATGCTCGTTCATACTTAATTTATTGTCAAAAAAAATATTGACCGTAAGTTTTAGTGTGAATCTACAAACTAATTATGACAAGCACACTTGAGAAAGGTACAAGTCATGAAGAAGAATGCAAGCAAAGAAGTCTGAATTTTTAGTGGAAAACCAAAAAGAAATCACTAATGATCAAGGTTATGTATGCCATTCAAAGGAACCTGAGTATGGTATACTTGAACTTCCACAGGAAGAAGGAGGGCTTGAACTGTCATTACACTTTCAATGGTCCAATAGCAGAGAACCAGAAAGGGGACACATAATAGCATTCTCCTTGTCAATTACCTTGAACCCCATGGTTTTTGTACCTCTCGAGGTCTCTTTGGGGTGCGGTTTATGTCCAAATCTTGGTGCTCTTCAACTATTATCTGACTTCATCGAGTTCCGTCAACATTTGTTTCGAGGTTCACAAGCATTGACCACGGCATATCAATATATTCATTGAATTATGACTTAGCTTACGAGGCCACGTCAACTCTCACGCTCTGACCGCAATACCTTCCCCCTTTCACCTCGAAGTTAAAGGAAATAATCGAGGTCCATGCCCCGAGATGGTCCTCGCTTCTCTCCTTAACCGTCTTTTAAGAAAAAACATGTCTAAACCTTCATTACTGTGATTTGATGCGGTAACCATGTGCTGCAAGAAGAAGGGTGGAGGTTATTTTCAGTCGTTCATTGCATCCTAATTAAGAATTTAAAAGGTTCCCAAGGTTTAAGCTTTTTTATTGTCTTCGGACATTAACATTTGCATGGTACATTCTCGGATTAACTATGGTTTTGTAACGACCTACGTTCACTACAAGAAACATGAGCTTTAGCGAACGCTTTTGGCAGTCGCTAAAGATAGAAAAGCGGTCGCTAAACCTTTTTTGCGACGGCGAAAGGCAGTCGCTAAAGGCCTGGTCGCTAAAATTTTGCGACCGCACTTAATTATCGATCGGTAAACTTCGCGACCGCGTTGACCACATTTAGCGACTGCTTACGCAGTCGCTAAATATTTTTTAAATTTAAATTATTTTTGTATTTATCGACTGCGGTGTCCAATTTAGCGACCGAGATTGCGGTCGCTAAATATTTTTTTAATTTAAATAATTTTTATTTAGCGACTGCTTATGCGATCACTATTTTTTTTTAATTTAAAATTTTCATTTAGCGACCGCCGTATCCAGTTTATGCCAAGGAATGCAGGTTCGTACTTACGTGGAGGTGTCATAAAGGACGCAGTCCGAGTGAGCTGCCGAATGTACAAAGTGAGAGACAGTGAGGGTGGAGTAAGGACAGAGAGCAAGGCTTCCCAGACAGGCCGTGAGGAGTGGCAGTGCTGTGGAGACAAGACGGAGACGAATAGGGCCGGCAATCGACAGTCCAAGCTAGGGGGTCCAAGTCGAGGTCCGATGTCACGGTCGATGTTATGTTCAAGGTCACAAGACAATTGTGTTTCTCTCTCTAGGATTCAAGAGCTCTTGAGTTCTAGAGTGAGAAAGTGATTTTGTGAGAATGAGCAAAAGTCCTTGTATAAATCACAAAATCCACTATTTATAGGCAAAGGTTTGTTTGTGTCATCAAATGCCACATGTCATCCCCTAGGAGTGACACGTCACCAGGGGTCCAAAAATATCGGTTCTCCGTTGGACTGCCAGTTCCCAAATTCACGATGTCTCGCCCCACACAGCGTCGCTCTACCTGTCTGAGAAGACTAACCACACAGCGACAGCATGATCAGAGTAAGCCCGTTGCCCCAACCACCGGTCCAAGCCCTTACTGAATCCCACAAAGGTGCGTCAAGAGACGCGTAGAGAACCCGATAGCGGTGAGGGACGCCCCTGTGACCAACTGTCAGGCGAACTAGGTGCGATGCCCTCCAAAGACCTGCTCCCGTCTCGGAGTGACCTGGGGGTCATCGTCCTGGGGGCGCCGACGATCACCGGTAACATGAGTGGACGTGGTCGCAGCTCAGTGCCTAGTGTCATGCAAGTCAACCAAGGTGACGATAGCTTTGTGGTAACGAGCTTATCCCGCTGCGAAGGGTCCTCATGCCGGAGCACTACGATCGGAGCCCCTCAGAATGTTGCACACTCCGGAGAGTGGGTCGAAGCATATTCCACGTCCATGGCGGGGGCACATGGTGTGGTGAATGAGTGGTGCCTGGAGGCATGTAACATGATTGTGGCGCATGGGCGTGATGCCAACGGCATGAGATATTGACTATGGCGCATGGGCGCGTTGCCAACGACATGAGACATTGATTGTGGCACATGGGCGCAATGCCTACAGCACGAGACATGATTGTGGCACATGGGCGCGATGCCAACGGCATGAGATATTGATTGTGGCGCATGGGCTCGGCGACGACTATCGTGAAACCTACTTGTGCCGGGGGTGCATGTCATTGAAGTGGCGTATGGGCGCGGTAACGACGTACCGTCGCGAGACAATACCTGATGTCGGGGGCACATGTCATGGAAGTGGCGCAAGGGGGACCATACCTGGTGCCGGGGGCACATGTCGTGGAAGTGGCGCATGGGAGCGGCGACGACCGTCGCGAAGACGGTGCACTGACGCGTGTCGAGTATCTCGGAGGTGGGGCATAAGCCGAGTGTGCATGTTGTATAATAATGATGAATGTGATCTTTGGTAATGACGAAGTTGAGAGTGGGGGTACGCGGCCGCCGATGAAGGGTCTGTCAGGGGTAGCGCGCGACTTTGGGCGATGGGCATCGCGGAGGCAGTGCGCAGCCGCGGATGACGGACGTCGCGAGGTCGGTGTGCGAGAACTGGTGGGCATCGCGAAGACGCAAGCCCCCGTGAAGAAAAGTGGGTGTGGAAGGGGAGGCTAGAGGCCATATTTTGGGGGAAGGCCAAGGCCAACCCCCTTGGGGAGGCCGAGGCCGACCATAGGGGGTGGCCAAGGCCAAGGCTAGAGATGTCAAATGGGCCGGGCGGCCCGCGGGCTGGCCCGGCCCATTTTTGGGCCCGGACTGGCCTTAACATCTAAGGCTTGGGCCAGGGCCAGGGCCAGGCCGAATTTTTCGAGAAACAGGCCCGGCCCGGCCCTAAAACGGCCCCTTTTTGGCCCGGCCCTAACATGGCCCGGCCCGGCCCCCTTTTGGCCCGAAATCTGGCCCCCTTTTGGCCCTATTTCTGGCCCTTTTTTGGCCCTACACACAGGCCCTCTTTTGACCCTAAGGTTGGCCCTATTTCTGGCCCTTTTTTGGCCCTACACACATGCCATCTTTTGGCCCAATATTATTATATACACACATTATTATATATAAGTGTGCGTGTCCAACGATGATCGAATGAGTATTAAATCTTAACATTAATTATGATGATCGTTCTTCTTTGTTGCAATAATCAAATGCCATGCAAACATTTGCGAAAATTTAAATAGCTACTGTATTAAGCAATTCGATAGATGTAATTGTCATTTTCTATTTACCAAACTTTCGAAAAATGCTACTTATAAATTATAATGTTAGTAGGCCAAAAAAGACTTGTCAATATTACACCAAATTAACACGTATCAATCTCAACCAATTAATTTGATGTATTCTTTTTGGCCATCAACACAAATAAATAACAAGAAGTTGGGAAACAAAACAAAAAAAAAATTTTTTTGGGCCCTAAATATTAGGCCTAGGGCCTGGGCTTGGACTGGGCCCAAGTATACCAGTTTCAGGGCCGGCCAGGCTCGGCCCCGGCCCGATTTTGTTGGAGGCCCTCTGGGCCTGGGCTGGGCCGGCCCAAGCCCAGCCCATTGACACCTCTAGCCAAGGCCAACCCTCAAAAGGGAGGCCAAGGCCACTCCCCCTTTTGGTATGCATTAAGGCACACCGACGATTGGTGTTTTGGTATTTTGACGAACGACGAGGAGTTGGGTAGTCGAGGTGCGACGAGCGTGTTACTGTGAGTCGCGCCAACGTAATGAACAAGGCACCAAATTTACGTACGAAGCGCACATAGAGGAAGACGTACAAAAATGGGCATCGCGAAGGGAGTGGGTAGTTTGGGGAAGACCTAAGGCCAACCCCAGGGGGGAAGGCCGAGGCCGACCCCATGGGGAAGGCTAAGGCTAGACCCCTTGTCCCCGTGTACGCCGTCGGCCGATGTTTTGGGTAAAAAATGGTTTGGTGGTCATGGCGTGACGAGCGTGGTGCGCACGGAGCGAAGAACGCACTTGACTTGGGCGTGCGCATTTTGACCGGTTCAATGTGTTGAAAAATTAACTCTTGACCACGTCGACGTGTCGGGCAAAATGGGACCCCTAGTGAGCCCTTGGGTGCTACCAAGATAGGTTGGGAACACCAATTTAGCAACCACATTAAAAAATAAGGTCTATTTTGACCTCCTGTCCAAAACTAGAGATGGCAATTAGATCCGCAACCGGTGGATCTCTGCCCCGCCTGCTAGGAGCGGGTTATTTTGACTTTAACCGGGTTACGATGCGGGTATGGTAATTTTTTTAAAATTCGCAGCGAGTTAAGTTTGGGTATGATATTATATCCATATTTGTCATCGCATTTTCAGAAAGATACAAACTTGGTACTCCTCTAAAGCGTATAGTGTTTTTGATAAGTATAATGGCAGTGGGTCACTTGTTTGCATGTAATGGCAGTTTATCCCCATTAGCCTTAGAAAGCTTCCCTAGAGTTAGCCACATATGTGTTAAGTGTATATACATACATACGTACGTAAATACACACATGCATGCATGCAAGCAAGCATACATACATATATGCATATAGTAGGATTTGTGGGCTTTCCAACGTTGTGACCCCAAGGTGGCTTTGTCCTTCGGATAGATTGCCGACGTTTTGCATTATCTCGTATCCAGAAGGCCTTCACCCCTTCATTTTTAATATTTTCTCTGAAATATCAATTTACAGTGAGATGATCATAATCAGCTTCAAAGTCTTAAGACTTAAGGACGTAGGAGAACGCTTAAGTCGGTTGGCAGCAACACATCAAAGGTGGACATGGTTGGTAAGTCCATACTCTTGCCTCATTTTGATTGGTTTTTCCTCGGTTGTAATCGATTGTTGTTGTCATTTTATTTGAATGGTTCTCTTTCCACCTGGACTCGTTCCTTTTCTTCCTGGGGGCTTGATTTCATTCTCTTTCTAAAAACATTTATCAGATTATATATAACCTAGACCAGCTCCAAAAAGAAAGGAAAGTTATGAAAAGGGCTTGATCATAACTTTGCCTCATTATTGATTGCTACATCATATCTCATTGGTCTGATTCCCCTCGAATTTTGAACTTTTCAAGAACATCTGGAAAAAGGGCAAAGTTATGAAAATGTTCCACAACTACTAGGAAAAAGAATCATCCAGGTAGCAAATCACAGGTTTCCATCTTCTTATTGAGTAGTTGGATAAACAATCTCCCTGGCCAACTAAGCAAAGTTAAAAAACAATCGGTGAAAAAGAAATATGTGATGTTTAGTCTACTGAAAATACTACCTCCTAGGAAACTACATGAACACATACAATGGATATGGGCCTCTTTCTACTTACACTAAACCAACACCCCCCTCCCCCCACCCCCGGTCTCGGAATGACGAAAGTAGTCAAAAGTAGTCAAAAGTAGTCAAGTGCCCTTTGCTTAAATAACTTACTCTGCTGTCATGAACAAAGATACAACCAACAACTTCCAATATGCATAACAGCCAGAATGACATTATAGGAAAAAAGGAAAAAGTAGTCAAGTACCCTTTGCTTAATGCGATATGATCATTAAGAAGATAAAAGGAAAAAAGAAACACATTATAGGAAGGGAAGAAGAACTAACTAACATATTTTGTTAAACTGTGTAACCACAACTTCTAAAGTCTCTATGTAAGACACAAAATACTCACTTGAACAATCCAAATCGTGCTATTGCATATGTAGAAGCAACGAGGATCTGAGCTAGCAGCCGGTGCTCAACAATACTGGTGTTAGACAAAAGTGGCCAGCGAATTAACACCGAAGGTCAAAGTATCTAACAAGAAGAGAAAGTTAACAAAAATCGAAGAGAAAGTTGTTTAAGAAAAATGTAAATCATTAGATGGAACCTTCAACCAATATATGAGCATGTGCAAGAAGAGTGAAGGGAGAGCTGAAACAAAAAAAGAAGAGTAGATTTCCAGAACAATATCAAAGCAGGGTATTCCATTAATTAACCAAAGCCTGTTAGGGCTTGGACCAGTGTCTGGGGCAACGGGCTTACTCTAATCATGCTGTCATGGTGTGGTCAATCTTCTCAGACAGATAGAGCGACGCTGTGTGAGGCAGGCAGCGCGAATTTGGGAACCTGCAGTCCAATTGAGAACCGGTATTTTCAGACCCCCTGGTGATGTGTCACTCCCAGGGGACGACATGTGACATTTTATGACACAGGCACACTGTTTCCTATAAATAGTGGACTTTATGACTTATTCAAAAAGTTTTGGCTCATTCTTACAAAATCACTTTCTCATTCTAGAATCTGAGAGCTCTTGGAATCTAGAGAGAGAAACACAAATTGGACATAACTTTGGACATAACATTGGACCGTAGCATTGAACCCTGACTTGGACCGTCGACTGCCGGCCATGTTCGTCTCAGCCTTGTCTCTACAGTACTGCCATTTCTCACGGCTTGTCTGGGAAGCCTTACTCTCTGCCCTTATTCCACCCTCACCGTTTCTCACTTTGCATACTTGTAGGCTGACTCGGACTGCAGTCTTTGTGGCACCTCCACGTAGGTACGAACTCACTTTCCTTGGCATCAATCTTTTGTGGTTTCTTTAAATCATCGGTCTACGGTTCAATCATACCACTCTGTAGGAAACCTTATTTAATGATGGACAATGATCGAGTTCCCACCCCTAGTTTCTAAAGGTGCTGGAAGGAAAAACATGATTGCTTGCCTTGGCCAGGTGAAGGCACGGCTTGGCTTCATTTTCAGCACGAGTCTTCTGTAGCACTTTCTACATGAGCTGTTGATTTCTCACATAAACCATCTTCAGTTCATGCTATTCACAGTAGTTGCCTGCTCTCACCATGAAACACGTAGCTAAAGCGCAGATAAAAAGTCCTCGGACTACAAATCTTGTCACTGCACTTACCTCCTTTCGTGTACTATCAAAGATTGAGCTGCCACCCCAACCTCGCCGGGATGGGGGGGAGTGGGGAGGAGGGTGGACATGAGCTGAAAACGTGCCTAACAAGTCACAGACCAAGATTATAAAGTTAAGCTGTCTACTCGTCTAACACGTCACAGAAACCAAAGAAACAACCTAAACTCAATTAAGCGCGTTTTGTAACTCCAAACACTGAACCCCTCTTTAAGAGTTGTAAGCTGCTAAATCGCGTAGTTACACCAAGAATCGACTTAGTTTAAAGCAAACAGAAATGAATTACTGAGGGAACTGAAATGAAAAACCACTACATCCAGTTGCATAATGTTCGTAATCAGTAAGTTCAATCTACGAAAGATGAGATGTGAGCATGTGCTACAAAGAGTGGTTACATGGTTTGCACTTGCCGCATAAAAGATTAAATCCGCATTAAAAGTTGTATATTATTCTGGCACTAAGACATCTTTATTCACAAACCACATCAACAAACATTTACTACTCCCTCCAGTTTAAAATTTTGTCCCATTTGCAATTTATAGGATTCTAGAATATAATACGAACTTGTAAACAGTTGAGTGAACTCAAGTAGTCATTATAGATCAAAATGGAGTGACAAAACCAAACTACAAGAAGATATAGTTGCAAATAACGAGGGATTCTGCACACTGCTTTTTGTTAATATGATGAGAAAATTAACAAAAGCAGTGTGGAGATATACAGTTGTTTAAGGAAAATGCCAATCCTTAGATGGAACCTTCAACCAGTATATGGGCATGTGCAAGAAGAGTGAAGGCAGAGCAGCAAAAGAAATTAGATGTTCAGAACAATTCTAAAGCAGGGTATTCTATTAACGATTATCTTGTTAATGTAGAAAATTATATCCGCAATAATACATCTCTTTGAGTTTCTTTAGATCATTGGCCTACATTTCAACCATGCCACTTTTTAGGATAACTAGGTGCACAAAAATTGGAGAAAAAAAAAACTAACAAATTTCCTAAGCAACATGCGATTTCAAGGTTAAAGAGCAAAAGCAGGCGCTTTAGAAGGCCCGTAGTGACAGAGAATAGAACGCATACTGTAGGAGTCCTTATTTAGTACGAGTCTTCTATAGCACGGAAAATATCTTCAGTTCATGCCATTCACAGTAGTTGTCTGCTCTCAGTAGAAATACCGTAGCTACAGTGCAGATAAAAAGTCCTCAGCTGCAAGTGTTACCAATGCACTTACCTCCTTTCATGTACTAATACCATATCAAAGATTGAGCTTCTGCCCCACCCCCGCCAGGGCGGGAAAGTGGAGGTGAGCTAAATCATGCCTAACCAATCACAAACCAAGAAAACAACCTGTACTCAATTGAGCATGTTTTGCAACTCCAAACATTGAAACCCACTTTAACAGTTGTAAACTACTAAATCGAATAGTCACATCAAGAATCGACTTAGTAAAGAATAATTGAGGGAACTGAAATGAAAAACCACTACATTCAGTTGCATTACAGAATTTACCAGGTTCTTAACCAGTAACTTCAATCTATGAAAGAAAAGACGTAAGCATGTGCTGCAGAAAGTGGTTACATGGTATGCACTTGCCGCACAAAAACATAATACCCGCATGAAAAGTTGTACATTACTCTGGCACCAAGACGTTATTCACAAACCACAAAACACTCAACAAACATTTACTACTCCCTCCATTGCAACATTTACTACTCCCTCTATTACTCTGGCATCAAGAAGTAAAGGTAATGTTCATGTTACTCAAATAGAATTAAGAGAAACTCGCAAACTGTCAAAGGCAACAAAAATTGCGAAAACGAGTGATACTACGGTTGGGGTAGAGACATGGATACAAAGCAACAATAACCTGAATTAATGACAAGGGAAATAAAATATTGGACTGAACTCAAAAACGGTTGTTACAGATCAGTTTGACATAGTCAAAATAGGGCAGACACAACGGTAAAGTCGATATTACGTCTTCAACTTCAAAAGGTCAAAGGGGACAAAATTAATGAAATGGTGGAAGTAATGCACAGTCAAGTACAAAATAAGGATACTAAAGCAACAAGAGCCCTAATTGATAACAATCCTGATATGCATAGTGATGATCTCCTTGACCAGCAGAGCAGCAGGTGACGACGGAAGCTGGTAAATTGGTAACGAAGGGCCGCCATTATCGCAAATTGCGGGGTCATTGCCAACATTCCGCTTAGTCCTCCATTAACAAACGGCTTCATTGTTGCCCAAACCGGCGAATTAGTACAGGGGAAGAAAGTGAAGAAGGGGGTTCTGAAAGGGTAGGCCTTATGTGCAATTGTTCGAATTCTTTGATCTCTATGTCAGGTCTTAACTCTCTCTCTCTCTCTCTCTCTCTCTCTCTCTCTCTCTGAGAGAGAGAGAGAGAGAGAGAGTAAGCAAGTGAATTTGGTGGAGGGTACAAAAAGTGGGTAATGCTATTTCAGAGTTGGAAACTTCTGTGGTGCATTCCTCGTGATTTGGAATGCGTCACGCATTCTTGTTTTTCTACCGAATGAGCAAAAGTTACACGTTCAACTTTGCAGAAGGTGATAAAAATTACAAAATAGAGGAGGTAATTCTGCAGTTTGCGTAACAAAACAAGGATATAAAGGCAGTAAACGACTAATTAATAACAAGGGGAAGGGAAAAAAATTAGGACCTTGGCAACAAAGCCGTGCATTTCGATGAACCGCTTGTACACAAGGGCGGAGCTAGATTTTGAAAAAATATATATATATATATATATATATATATATATATATAGTATTTTTTCACACTTTTCGGCTCTCTCTCTCTCTCTTCGGCTCTCTCTCTCTCTCCGGCGACCGGCCTCTCTCTTCTCAGTTCTCACCAGTCACCAACCGAGACACCGACCGGCGGCCGGCGCCTCACTCCGGCAGCCACGACGAACCCACTTCACTTCGGCTCACTCCTCCCGTCGGCAGTCGGCACCCACGACGAACCCACGTCGGCAGTCGGCACCCACCTACGACGAACGGCGAACGCACTTCGGCGCGACGGGCGACGGCGCCTCACGGTCACGGGCTCTTCAGTCTTCACTCCAACGGATCTACGGCGACGGCGAGTCGGCGACGGAGAGTCTTCAGTCTTCACAGTTCACTCCAACGGTCCACCGCCGGCGGCAAGGACCCAGTGACCCCGGATCTACGCCGACGGCGAGTCGGCGACTTCGGTTGTACTGTCTTCACTCCAACAGTTCACCGGCGGCTAAACTCCGGCGACCGGCGGCCAAAACTCCGGCGACCGGCGGCGACCGGCGGCGACCGGCGACTGAATTGAATTGAGCTTTCAAACTCCAGTGACAAGTATGTTCCAACTTCCAAACTTTAATTTCACCTTTCATTGACTTGAGCATTGAATTGAATTATGGATAATCTTGAGCATTGAATTGAATTATGGATAATCTTGAGCATTGAATTGAATCGATTGATTATGGATAATGTTGAGCATTGATTATGGTTAATGTTTAGCATTGATTATGGATAATCTTGCGCATTGATTATGGTTAATGTTTAGCATTGATTATGAATAATCTTGAGATATTGATTATGGTTAATGTTTAGCATTGATTATGGATAATCTTGAGATATTGATTATGATTAATGTTTAATATTGATTATGGATAATCTTGAGATATTGATTATGGTTAATGTTTAGCATTGAGATATTGAGATTGATGGAGGATGGGACCCAATTGGATTGAGATATCGAATGTGTGATTTAGTTGAATGGTGGGTTGAAATTAGGTTAACGCAATAATGAAACATGACTGAAAAAGTAAAAGAATAAAATATTTTGATTAATTAGGTTATTTGATTGATAATTGATGGATTGATATTGAAAATAAAATGTGTTTTATTTTCAGAATGGATAAGTACTATAAAAAGAAACCAAATTAGTAGCTCTCATGAAATTAAATAAGACTTTTTGGATGTTTTTTCGTATTTTTTTGTGTTTTGTCGAAAAATGCAAAAAAAAAATTTATTGCTATTTTACTAATAAAAAAAATTATTAATTTTGATATATATTTAGCCCTCCCTGAGTTGAAATCCTGTCTCCGCCCCTGCTTGTACAGGTCTGCAGCAGGTGGCGATCCAATCCAACAGCCATAGTTTTTAGAAACCGAAGCGGGAAATTGGCGAACGCTAATCCCGCGCAATGCGGCGAAAATTGCAACATTCCGGCGAGTCCTCCGTTAACAAACGGCTTCAATGTTGCCCAAACAGGAGTAGCGGTACTGAGTGAAGAAGGTGAAGAAGTGGGTTTTGTAAGGGTGGAAGGGCTTGATTGGGTTAGTTGGGACTGTAGCAATTCTTTGATCTCCATGTTAGCTGATCAACTCTTTCTCTGTCTACAACTTTGGGGCATGCAGAGAGAGAGAGAGAGAGAAGAAGAAGAAAGAAGAAGAAGCAGCAGCCTGTGAATTTGGCAGTGGCAGCTGTAGCCTTGTTGAGGAAACCGGCCACCGCACTCACTATGCATGTTGCATGTGCAATTCTGAATGGAACAAAAATAATTTTTTACTTTTGTTATTGTTAAGCAGGTGCGTGACAGTTCTACTTCTGATTCTGTTGTAATTTAAATGTACGTTAAATTCTTACGGTATTGATTTTATAATTTTGACTTTGTAGTTTCGTACATGTTTGTGTTCAGAGTACCTAGACGATATCCTAAAATGAGAAAGGTGATACGAACTTATCAGTGTGCTAGTCTATTGTACAATGTTCGGTTTGGCTGAATTGAAGATAAATAGGAGATTACTCTATGAAAGCAAACATTAAAAAGAGTTTTTATTATTGAAATAAATTCGACGTAAAGTGAGTTCAAAGAGAAGCTGTGAGAAAAAGATGCAAAAGTAACTGTCATGTGAAAGACCTTCTTTTCTGTTTATTAGTAGTTCATGCAAGAAGTTAATGATATTGTATGGATACAATCGATCGGCCAAAAAGGCTTCACCGTAAGTATAACATCTACACCAGTGAGCACATATTCAATTTTTTTTTTTCTTTTTCCCTAACATTCTTTGGTCTGTTCAATTGGAAAGTAAATTTGTTTTTGGTACGTGGCTGAGAGCATGGCTTGTCAAAATAACAGTCTTTGATCTGTCCAATTTTCTTTCTTTTTTCCTAACATTCTTTGGTCTATTCATATTTGCTCTTTCACGGGAGAAGTCGAGCTTCATCTCAAAGTTATAACTTGTTTAGAAAGTGAGATAAGTTCAAATACCACCTAATCATTTATAAACAGGCGCATTTAACTTTCTTTACTATATTTCACAACTTGTGCATCATGTATTATATATGCTTCCCGTGTCAAATTCAGAAAGTAAATTTTCAAATTAAAGATTGGAACATCTAAATTAGTGAACTTAGAATATATGATCACGAGCTCAGTCCACAATAAAAGCCAAGCTCCTATCAGTGTTGCTTAACTAAACAAGAGTTCGACACACTCAACTAAACAAGCCTAGCGGATCGATCACGAGTTTTCTTTTGCTGCATCAGAAGTGAAAAGGGGAGAGAGAGATATGTAAATTTACGATGTTTTACGCCTAGGTGGCCATCATTTTCACTAAAAATAGTAAAGCTTTTGTTACTGCTTTGACCACTAAGAAGAATAGTTCACTTGTTGCTGTAATTTTTATTATATATTTTCGAACAAAATTCCTTACTTATGATAGTTTGTGGAACCTCTTTCCCAATTAGATGTTTGCCAACCAATGTACAAACGAAGAAATGTAGCTAACTCTTCCGAAACTACTTTGGAAGAAACATGTAAATCCCGAATATCAGTCCCACCCTAACAATTTCCGACTCAATTCAGCACAATAACTCGGCTTGACTACGGCAGGGCCAGCACCTTTCCAGAGTGACAAAACTCCTTCATCTGCAACAAGCCAACAATCCGATGGTGTGCATGGAACGCATTTGTGTAATGCCGGTGCTGCGCAGCAACTAAGGTAGCATTGGCCTGCATACGGATGAGTGCCAGATCTGCTGGACTACCAAAACATGCTCCAATTGCTCCAGCAGCACGCCCACACAAAGCTTTCTGATACATAGGCAGGGGTTTCCCATCATTTGCCTCTATTGCCTTGTTTGTCAAAATCCTAATAGTGAAAGAGTAGAATATTTAGAAACACAACTGATTTCAACAGTCTGATTATGTAAGGAAGGACAAAGACAAGAAAAAAGAAACATGATGTACACGAGCCTTTTCTGATGCGAAAGGGATAAACACCACTAAATGGTACTTAAAGACCACCGAGCCCTGGAAGAGGGCCTATGCAACCCCAACACAAAACTAACATACAATCAGCTTGTAAGTTATGTTAACGTTACAAAATCCTATAGATTCTTGTTACAAAATCCTATAGATTAAAGTTGAACAGTTACCACGGGGAAGCTAAGAAGTACTATAGATTCTTGTTATACAACCCACTCAAATTTTGCTTTCCTTTTAAGGTTTCCCTTTGATGTACATCTACAGGTTAAAGGTCAGCCTAGAACAACTCCCACTACTTCAACGACTACCACTCAATAGGAAAATTATATAATTCATTTGTATTCTTTGGAATATACGAGATCACACATGCAGGTTGCTCATAGCTAAGCATGAATTTAGACCAAAGCTTAACTGACATTTAAAAGGGGATGTCAGAGTCCAGCACTTACAACAGTGAGATGCAACTAACAAGATGAGAAAAATCGAGTGGCAACCTCTGATGCATGATTGGGGAAAAAATAAACTCGAAGAACATCAGGCATGAGGTAACTTTTAGAATTATCTTACCTAGAATAGTAGCACCCTCGCCAAACCCAAAATTATCCTTGAAGAACTCCACACTTTGATCATAAGAAGCAAGCATTCCCATGTTCAGTGCCGTCGCTCTGACTACGGTAGGGCCACTGGGCCAGCACCTTTCCAGAGTGACAAAACCCCTTCATCTGCAACAATTCGATAGAGAGCATGGAACGCATTTGTGTAATGCCGGCGCTGCGCAGCAGGTAAGGTAGCATCAGCCTGCATACAGATGAGTGCCAGATCTGCTGGACTACCAAAACATGCTCCAATTGCTCCAGCAGCACGCCCACACAAAGCTTTCTGATACATAGGCAGGGGTTTCCCATCATTTGCCTCTATTGCCTTGTATGTCAAAATCATAATAGTGAAAGAGTACAATATTTAGAAACACAACTGATTTCAACAGTCTGATTATGTAAGGAAGGACAAAGACAAGAAAAAAGAAACATGATGTACACAAGCCTTTTCTGATGCGAAAGGGATAAACACCACTAAATGGTACTTAAAGACGACCGAGCCCTGGAAGAGGGCCTATGCAACCCCAACACAAAACTAACATACAATCAGCCATTTGTTGCATTTCTTCATTACTATTTTTGTTGTAATGAGAAATCTTTTCCTTCGTTAAGATGGGTTGCCAGAGATGAAAAATATAAAAAGAGTATTTGTTTTTATAGACGATTTAGTCTGTAATAAAAGAGAGACATTCATTTATACTTTAAGTCTTTTTCAAGTACACGCAGTAAGGCAGTGAATAAAATTGAACTATTTTTTTGTCTTTTATCAACAAGAATATTGTGTGCTCGCTGCAAAAAGTGGCATACGCCAATTTTTGGAGGGTCATCCCCATTTGGGGTTGGCCTAAAAGGAAATTTTAAAATAATTACCGGAAATTGAAGTATTCTTCTAACTGGGGATCTAGAAACAACTTGATGGAGAGAGAATTTGGAATGCTGAGTTTGTGGGCAATGGACCTCAACCTTTCTCTACTAGGCCTTACTGAGTTTGTGGTTCCTCCAAGAAATGCAAACCTAGGATTCAAAAATTATATACGGCCATTATAAGATTTACTTAATAAAAAGGGAAAGTTTGCACAGCATACTCGATCTGAAACTCAAGTACATCAGAAAATAGTAACATTTGCAAACCGAATGAGTTTTCAGACAAATGTTTACAATTGCAAACATTTGCAAACCACAGCAAAAGTTCTGCAAGAAGAACCAAAGCAAAAGTTCCTTTTTTACAGAACTAAAAACTTACAAACTTGAAAGAATCTCATAATCTGCCCACAAAGACAAGACTGAGCTCAGCAAAATTCAGCAGACCGAAGTGATGAACGAACCTTCCCTCCAGGAAAACTTTAACAGTTCAATCAGCTAGTGGATTTACTTACAAACGAGCATTCAGCTGCAACCAAACACATACGACTTCAGGGATGGATGAAACTGGAAACTTCTCTGACATTACGCACCAAAGAACAAGAAATCAACTAATGATCAAGTAGCTTTATGACTAACCAAGCATCATCACTGCAATTCTAGAACACACCCCTCTCTCACAAAGGGAAACAAGTGCATGCTACGTACAACATTAAGGGAACCATAATGCTGCTGGAATTAAGTGAAGCAGGTTTTGACTCAAAGTGGCGCAAATTCAACCATCCATATTACTATATTGTATTGTCTTTTCCAAATTCAGTCGCCAACACCTGATCATAAAAGGAAATTTAATACAGGATAGCAGAAAAGAATGGACGTACTTGGGCTATGGTCTTGAGGTCATCACACCAGCATCATCATTAATATCATCACGTGGCTTCAGATTATACATTATCATCATTGCCGAAGCGAAAGATTCGATATCTCCAGATTATACATTATCATCGTTGCCGAAGCCATCCACCGTTGCTTCCTTAAGCATATCATGCCACATACAAGATAAAGCAAATTGGTACATCTCGGTTTGGATATCAGAAATTTTTCTCAATAACTGTTATTACTACAATAAAAATAAAAATAAAAAATACTGGTAATAATAATAAATAATAAATATTATATAATAGGCGAGTTTGTCTCTAGTTGTCATTTATCATTTTGAACGCTCTCATGAAGTCTCATCTTAATGTTCACTTTTATTTAACTCTTTATTACGTGATGATTATGCTTCCTACACGAACATCATCATTTTCATCATGTGGCTTCACATTATAGACGTTGCTGATTTCAAAGGTTCTATATTTCATGAATTTTGGATCTCCGTGGTAGTCATCGGCATCATTGCCATCCACCGTCGGTCCCCGAAGCATATCATGTCACATACATACATGAAACATAAGTGAATATAATTAAACAGCATCTTTAATTTGGATGCTTTACAAGATAAAAGCTAATTGGTGGATCTTTACTCCTTCAGTTTTTAATTCTTCACAATCGCTACGCGATTATTTCATTGTTGAATTCAAAACCTTTCTTCGCTAAAAAGATGCTTTAGTAACACTTTTAATTCCTTAGAAAAAAAATGGGTGGGGATTTAGCCAAAAAAAAAAGAGTTAATTTAGCTCCACTCATGATGTACCCTTGCACTATAATGTTGCTAAACAAGCATCGTATGAATTGTTAATTAGTTTTCAGAAATAAGTATACAAACGAAATAAGCAAACCTAAAGTCGAACAAAAGAAAGTAAACCTAAAATAAAACATAAGTATCTTTATGATCAACTATACAAGTCTTATCATTCTTCATCAACAAAAAATTCAGATTTTTCTATGTCATGTATTCGTTGTCCGAGGATGCTATGATAGTATACATCTAAATGCCATGCCAATACTTCACTATTTTGGCACCATGAAATAAAAGTTTCAAGATGATTGTTTATCTGGATCTAAGAATCTTCATGGAGCAGCTTAGGAAACCTACAGACAAATTTACATCTCTGACATATAATTAGCAACTATAAAGCATCCAATAATTTGGGTGATTGCGCTCATAAACCAGATTTAGATACATAAATTACACAAGAATAATGAAAGCTAACACAATCTGCACAGTGGATCCTTTTGTTTATACAAAGCCTAAAACCAGAACTATTTCCACAAGTAGGTAGTCTAAGAGCTGCAGAACACGTTCTTACACGAATGAGAGAAAGGGAAGTAATGTTGGATTGATGTTTCGATCAAAGAGTGTGCCCCATAAACTATTCTGATCAACCTTTGGTAATTCTAACCATTGGGATTAATACTCACCTGTAAAGCATCGAAGTAGTGTATGTCCTTATTACTTGCATTCAAGAAAGAAAATGAAGTAGCTACATAACCAAGCAAGTTCATGACAACGAGCCATTACCTGTATGCATGTAGTTATTGAGGTTTGTAATCCATAATGATTGACTTGGACCTGGCGATATTCTTATTATTGGCGTATATGTTTGTCCAGAAGTAAAGTTCTTCATTTGGTGACATTCATGCAATCCCACTGCTGTCAATGAAGGCATCTTCAAAGCATAATTTGCACTGCAGAAACTTGGGAGCTTTGCCAAAGTTTCCAGTTTTAGGAACTTCAGCCGAGGTAAAACTATTGGATCGTCGGTCCTTCTTTTACCCCCTTCATTATCATAAATGACTTCTTCCATCGCTGAGCATAACCTTATTACAAGTACTCGGAGTTGTTCAAAACCTCTAGCGACTGAAGACGAGAACATATTTTTCAAAATACTGCATCCATCAATCACTAGTACTTCAAGGCCGAGAAATCCATGGGAACCATCATTCCACAAGTGAATATCTAGTCCCTCGAGATCAAATAACTCTCTCACCTCACCACAGTTCTCAACAACCAATTCTCTCAACTTTTGCAGACGTACAAGTGAATCAGTTGAAACAACTGCTGGTAGGTTTATACATTCCCGTACTTGTAAATCAATTAATTTGCTAAAGGAGTCAGCTCGATGACCACTAGGGAACATATCTAGCGAACAACTCTCTAGCAGACTAAGGCGCAATGTCACCAAGCATGGGAAGCCAACCTGCAAAAAGCATTGCAATCCGTTATGAATTTCAGTAAAGTAATTAAAAGATTGTTTGGTAGTAAACCAGTATACCTATGCAACGGCAATTCTTCTCGAGTCCAGTACAAGGTTTTGTTTAATTAATCAATGCAGTCCAAGCATTTTTCAACAGCTTGTACTACTGATTATTGTCATTTCATTTCGAGATTCAGTGTTTCATAATATGAATACATAAATTATGTGTAAGGGAACTAGTACCTTCTTGCTGAACAAGGATTGAGGTTGGCGCAAATCTGACTCCACCTTTATTTCCTCAGGTTGTTCTTGGCATCCACAATTCCAAAAATTGCTGAGTTTCGGCACGTTTCGAAGTTCCAGAGACGTTAGCTGAGGGAAAATAATCTCATCAGTGGTTTCTTCTTGACCTTGTCCTGCTGTTGCAATGACCTCAACTATCTCCTCCGAATCTCTTATTTCCAGTTCTTTAAGATGCTTAAGATTTCGGTCCACAGAGGGTGATAATACATTTCTTAAGCTACCGCAGCCCAAAATGTGCAGCTTTTCTAGCTTTGTGGAAACATTTCCATGAAAATCATTCGAGTTGAGTGCGGTTTGCTTGAGATTTGGCAAACCTTGTAAGACCAATTCTCTTAACTTGGCCAACCATGGTGTTACAACTTCACTTGTCACTGCTGCACAATCCCGTATGGTAAGTTTTTCTAAATTTTGCAACTGTCTAAGCATAGCAGAAGGGACAACGTTCTCTAGTCTCGTACAATGCTGAACCTCCAAACTGCTTAGCTGAGAGAAGGAATTTCCTATATGGTACTCGTCTTCCCATATGCATCTTAAACTTTCGAGCTTCTCAATATACAAACTGCCCAAGGCGGGAAAAGCTACCTGAACATTCAAAACGTTACAACTTGTTATATATGAAGTACATCCATGCACATTATCTAAATCTGCCTCTCGTACCAATTTTTCATAATCTGTAAAAATCAAAATGAATAATTTTGTGGCGGAGTCTTCCATTTATCAATAAAAACCAATGGCAGCTACAGGCTTCTCAAGAATGAACAGGGGAATAAAGTTATACAATGTGTGTGTGGTTGTGGGGGGGATTTGATGGGATTTGAGAGTTGTGATACGCAGCAATCATGACGTGAAGAAGCAGAAATGAGACTACTGATGGGAAATCTTATGCGAACACGGTTAGCCCTCCACAAGAAGCTGGACTTTTTACCTCCACAAGATGTTAGTGGCAACAAATGGCCAACATACACCCAGGTATCCAGTGATGTTAATCTTACCAGCAGTTTTGCTTTAATTGCTGGTCATGAAGGTAAAAAGGATCCACTAGAAATAGAAAATAGGATAGTAAAGAATCCTAAGCCAGACCTAGAAGGCTCAGCAGCTTCTAAGGGAAGGAATAACAGGGACAGTGCTCCTGTCAACAAAGGAAGTAAAACCAAATTTAATTGACTACTTTCTCTAGCTGGAATGTGAGGGGATTTAATGACCGTGTGAAACAGTATGAAGTGAAGACAACATTGAAGAACAATATATTTCAGGTGATTGGTTTATTAAAAACCACAGTTAGGGAAGGGAAGAACATATTATGCATATTACCAAGAAGTCGAATGCTCACTAGAAGTTTGTCTATGATCGAATGTACAAAGGTGTATCAAGAATATGGTGGGTGGGATGACATGTATGCTCCTATTGATATCAAGTCCTACACCTCTTAGCATATAACTGGTATTGTCCACTCTCAGGATATGCAAAAATCCTATATATATGGGAACAACAAATGTGAGAATAAGAAAAACCTGTGGCAAAGCTTGTTACATTACAGCAATTATGTTGGGCAACAACCTTGGATTGGTGTGGGTGATTTTAGTGTAGTCAGATTTGCCAGTTAAAAGCAAGGAGGTACTGGGATTTCAAGAAGAGATGTTTATGAGTTCAACCAGTGCATCTATATGGCTTATTTGGAGGATATTACGACTCATGGCTTCTTTTCTTTATACTTGGTGCAATAAGAGAATGCAGAATAGACACAGCTTTTCAAAATGAAGGTTGGTTAGTTATCTCTGTGGAGGCTCATGCACCAAGCTAACCTTCAAGATTCTACAAGAGCAGGATATAAACCTAAGTCCTTTTAAATTCCTAAATTTCTGAATGAAGAATGAGAATTTCCCAGCCTTGATGAAAAGTATATGGGGGGATTCTTATATGGGGGATGCAAGTCATAGGCTAAATGCTAAGCTTAAAAAATTGAAGCCTCTCCTAAAGCAATTAAGTAAAGAGCATTATAGCCTAGAGTTTTTGCTAAGATCAATGAGTTTCAAAGACTTTAAAGTAGCATCATGTCAACCAATGATCAAAGTTTGGTGCAATTGGAAAAAACTTTGCATACTCATTATTATACACTTGTCCAAGCTAAGGAAGCCTTTTATTTTCAAAAGGCAAGAATCAAAGATATCAGGTTGGGGTATTGCACACTTTCACAAGAAGATGCAAGTCCATAGAGCTCAAAATAAAGTCATAGCCATGAATACCACTGAGCGGGAGCATATTACTGGTGCACAAGTTATTCATAAGGTGGCTAATTTCCTTGGTTCTCCTGTCCATAATCATGCACAAGCAAGAGAAAGACTCGCTGAAGTGCTCAGTAAATAATTATCACCTCAAGATCAGATCATGTTATGCTCCCTAATTACTGAGCTGGATATTATAGCAGCTATTTTCTCAATTAAGCCCAACAAGCCACGTGGACTAGATGGATTTAATGCTGAACTTTTTAGCATAATAGGGAGATGGTTAAATCTAACGTGATATCCTCGGACTGCCAACCGTGCAGCACATAATCTGGCTGCACAAGCATACTTTGCAATCTTCTTGACTTTGTTCCTTCTTTGAAGAAGGTAGGAACACTGATATATGTATTCCTTACTACTATTGCGATAACCCTCAAACAGAAAAATAAAATAAAATTAGTACAAATGCCTAATTATGATTTTGCTACTTAACCCTTCTTCATTTGCAGAAGTTAATTTATATTGTAAATGGCATCATCTCCCCATTCTGGCCTATGATTGAAGTTAGCAGCACATTGTCTAACAGGGAAAACATTGCAGACGCACGAATTACAGTCAACCTAGTCTGCCTGCACAACTTGGAAACAGAGTCTCCACAACACGAATAACCTAAAACAGCATCGGTTCAAGTTTTAAGCTGAAAACTTGCAGTCTCTATGTATGATGTTGTACTCTACCTAGACAACTCCAGTCGCATCCGTGCCTTCAGCTTTTGAAGCTTTTCCAGTATAATCCATGCAACCTTTAAAGCAAACGTCCAGAAAAAAGGAAAAGGAAAAGGAAAAAAGAATGAGTCTGCAAAATAGAGTACTCCATAAACAGAAGATACAACAATGTTGTGCTTGTGTGTGCCCTCATGTGTGCTTGTGTGTGTTTCCTGAGCTAGAGGTATACCACGAGGTGTTGAAGGCAAAATGGTTTGAGTAACGGCAAGGCTCGAAATGGCGCATTGTAGGCTGAAGCATAGAATCCTGAACAGCAGCCCCACTTGAAATAAAGGACTCGGGCAAAAAGGATTGGGGCAAGGACTTCTTGGGGGGGATTAAGATGATCCTGGTTTCCTAGCAAACTAGTAAAGTTAGGCACATCCTCCTACTTCGTAGCCAAAAAAATGTGAAAGGCTAAATCTTACAACCTTGTTCTGACTTATGAGGGACCGATCAACACTACTGGCTTTAGAGATACCATAAATAAAAACACTTGAATCTTATTGAGTAAAGAGATAGTGGCTAGACATGCTCTACCCGAAGATATTTACTTAGGATGGACTACGTAATTGAAGACAGAACTCAGGACGAGATTAACAACATCAACCAGAAGGCTTTAGTAAAGGACCTTACCCAGCTGTGATATAGATTCACTAAAACAGAGGGATTCCCTGAAGTAACTGACACTTCGATTGCATGATGGCAGCATGCCCATGCTTAATGATATTGTTTTGACATGCAATTGGACCTATACCTTCCCACATTGATAAAACTACTCTCTTTGCAGTTGTATGATAGAGCTCAATGGAATACTTTTTTGTTCTTTTGCTCCCCAGCTGGCAGATTAGCCTGATACAGGATACGAGGAGAGACTGAATGTCTTTGGAGGTAAGGGCACAACAAGCTTCTTCATCGAGAGTCAGAGGCCTTCCGTCATTGGCAGCTTTTTACACCTTTTTTCTCAAAATCCAAGAAGAACAAAGGGCATAAGTTGCTACAAGCAAAACATTTAACAACACAGACAACTTATACGTAACTAAATCAACACAAGTGTTGGACGAAACTTTTTGACTCGCCAGTCACTCAGCAGTTCTCGGTTAATCGTTTCACTTATTTACTTGGTAAACTTCCTGTTTAAAAGGAAAATATCAATATTTTCATAACCAGAGCTGTATCTAAAGAATGTGTACCACAAACTGATAAATTTGGTGTACACTGTAGGAACGATACCCAAATCCTATCAGTTTATGAGCTTCTAGAAATTTCTTCACCTTGTGTTTACCTGGTTTATCGAATTACGTGCGTTTCTCCTATATTATGAAGGGGCATCATAAAATCTACCTTTAGCATACATCAGAAAAACTGGGCTTAAATATGAAATCTCGTGTGCCAATACACGTCAGTCTGAAAATTCAGTCAAGCAATGCACTTCTATGTAAAACAAAGTCTTGAGACCTAAACACAAAAGGAACAGAAAAGGGTGCGGCTATTTCCGCATGCTCCAGAAAATTGTCCAATTATTTTCTCATTTGCCCATCCATCCCCATCTTCTCACAAGCCCTCTCATCTCATCTCTGCCATTGACCATCTCCTCTTTCTATATCCTCTACCATTGACCATACTAACCCCATTGACCACCAATGGACTGCCATCACCAAACCATCCAATCACAACACTGGATACCCCCCACTATATATAGGCAGCATCCATTCCAACCACCATCGACAGTCATAGCCACCATTAAGTTCCAAAATCACACTAGATCGATTAACCGAAGATTGTTTAACACTCTATTGCTGGTCCATCAAAACCTCAATAGATTTCAGTCAACACCACTGTCTAACCAAAACCATACAAATTGATGCCTTCGCTGTAAGCCCCATAGTCATGTGATGCATCTTCTTGGTCAAATCAGAGATGGCAATTCCTTGCTAATAGTGCAAACATGGCAGAGATTGAATTGCAGGGAAAAGATGTTCTTAAAGGTAAGAGGGAAGAGAGGGGCAATTAAGGCATTATAGGGATACAAATTTTTAAGAGTACGGAAATAGCTGCACTTAAACATAAAACATGCAAAACCTATAAGGAGACACTTTTCTGCATATTTGTCATCGCATTTTCAGAAAGATACAAAGCTGGCACTCCTCTAAACCGTATAGTGTTTTTGATAAGTATAATGGCAGTGGGTCACTTGTTTGCATGTAATGGCAGTTTATCCCCATTAGCCTTAGAAAGCTTGCCTAGAGCTAGCCACATATGTGTTGAGTGTGTATACATACATAAGTACGTAAATACATAGACACACACACATACATGCATGCATACATACATATGCATATAGTAGGATTTCTGGGCTTTCCAACATTGTGACCCCAAGGTGGCTTTGTCCCTTGGATAGATTGCCTACATTTTGCATTATCTCATATCCAGAAGGCCTTACACCCCTTCATTTCTAATATTTTCTCTGAAATATCAATTTACAGTAAGATGATCATAACCAGCTTCAAAGTCTTAAGACTTAAGGATGTAGGAGAAAGTCGGTTGGCAGGAACACAACAAAGGTGGACATGGTTGATAAGTCCATACCTTAGTTGCACAAAGCGGGGGCGGGGGAGCGTAAGCACCAAGAAGAATCAAAGGTTGAGAGCGGCTTGAATAAATAAATGCGTAAAGAGTATTATCTTATCATTTGTTTAGTATAGTTCACAGAAGAGAGAGAGGAGGGTAGCCAACAACAACAGAAAAGAAGGCTTTAAGGACTTGAAGGAAGAGAGAAACAAGGAATTGAGTTGAAAATGGCTTGATTTTCGGGTACTCTCTCACTTGTTCCATGCATCTCTATCCAGCTGATGGGATCGAGTTTCCATATTAGCTTGGGACGAGATCCCATGGAGCTCCTAACTTAGGATCGCAAAAGCGAGTTTCCGTGAGAGAAGCGTCACCATATTAGGAGTTTCCTGCAACTAAGGTCCATACTCTTGCCTCATTTTGATTGGGTTTTTCCTCAGGTGTAATCGATTGTTGTTGTCATTTTATTTGAATAGTTCTCTTTCCACCTGGACTCGTTCCTTTCCTTCCTGGGGGCTTGATTTCATTCTCTTTCTAAAAACATTTATCAGATTATATATAACCTAGACCAGCTCCAAAAAGAAAGGAATAGGAAATACATATATTGATTGCTACATCATATCTCATTGGTCTGATTCCCTTCGAACTTTTCAAGAACATCTGGAAAAAGAAAGTTATGAAAATGTTCCACAACTACTAGGAAAAAGAATCATCCATATGCATAACTAAGGTAGCAAATCACAGGTTTCCATCTTCTTATTAAGTAGTTGGATAAACAATCTCCCTGGCCAACCAAGTAAAGTTCAAAAACAATATGTGATGTTTAGTCTACTGAAAATACTACCTCCTAGGAAACTACATGAACACACAAAATGGATATGGGCCTCTTTCTACTTACACTAAACCAAGCCCCCCCCCCCCGCGGTCTCGGAATGAAGAAATTAGTCAAGTACCATTTGCCTAACAAACTTACTCTGCTATCATGAACAAAGATACAACCAACAACTTCCAATATGCATAACAGCCAGAATGACGCTCAACCATCCACCGTTCAAAACTTAGGGATCTTAAAGTTCAGTACAAAAATTTTTGTATAACAGCCAGAATGACGCTCAACCATCCACCATTCCTAGGAAACTGATGGATCTTATGCATTTTTTTAAAAAAAAATATAAGTGTTTCAAGAAAAGAAAGGAAATAACATAATGCTTTGCAATTTCTAGACCGGTAAGTAAACTAATGCGATATGATCATTAAGAAGATAAAAGGAGTAACAAAACACATTATAATAAGGGAAGAAGAACTAACATATTTTGTTAAACTGTGTGACCAAAACTTCTAAACTCTCTATGTAAGACACAAAATACTCACTTGAACAATCCAAATCCTGCTGTTGCATATGTAGATTCAATGAGGACCTGACCTGGCAGCCGCTGCCCAACAATACTGGTGTTAGACAAAAGTGGCCAACGAATTAAGACCAAAGTCAAAGTATCTAACCAGAAGAGAAAGTTAACAAAAATCGAAGAGAAAGTTGTTTAAGAAAAATGTAAATCATTAGATGGAACCTTCAACCAATATATGAGCATGTGCAAGAAGAGTGAAGGGAGAGCGGCAAAAAAAGAAGAAGAGTAGATGTCCAGAACAATATCATTAACCAAAGCCTGTTAGGTGTAGGAAAGTATATTCGTAACAATAAATCTTTTGTAGTTTCTTTAGATCATCGGTCTACGTTTCAACCATACCACTTTCAAGGTTAAAGAAGACAAGCAGGCACTTTAGAACGCCCACCTTGAGATAGAATAGAACCCACTCTGTAGGAAATCTTATTTAATGATGGACAATGATCGAGTTCCTAAAGCTGCTGGAAGGAAAAACATGAGCCAGGTGAATTAATGGTTATACAGAAACTTCCAGAGGCTTGGCTTCATTTTCAGCACGAGTCTTCTGTAGCACTTTCTACATAAGCTGTTGATTTCTCACACAAACTATCTTCAGTTCATGCCATTCATAGTTATTGCCTGCTCTCACCATGAAATACATAGCTAAAGCACAGATAAAAAGTCCTCGGACTACAAATCTTGTCACTGCACTTACCTCCTTTCAAGTACTAATATCGTATCAAAGATTGAGCTTCCGCCTCACCACCGCCAAGAGGAGGGGTGGGGGGGGGGGGGGGGCGCGGATGGGAGTGGACTTGGGCTGAAAACATGCCTAACAAGTCACTGAAAAAAAGATCATAAAGTTAAGCTGTCTATACTCGTCTAACACGTCACAAGAAACCCGTTTTGCAACTCCAAACATTGAAACCCTCTTTAACAGTTGTAAGCTACTAAATCGAGTAGTTACATCAAGAATCGACTTAGGGAACTGAAATGAAAAACCACTACATCTAGTTGCATAACATAATTTACCAGGTTCATAACCAGTAAGTTCAATCTACGAAAGACAAGAAGTGTGCATGTGCTACAGAAAGTGGTTACATGGTTTGCTCTTGCCGCATAAAAGATTCTATCCACATTAAAAGTTGTACATTATTCTGGCACTAAGACATCCTTATTCACAAACCACATCAACAAACATTTACTACTCCCTCCAGTTCAAAATTTTGTCCCATTGTTAACGTGTTCTAACTTCTACAGTAAATTGCAGAAAAAAAGTCAAAGGGGACAAAATGTAAGAAACAGAGGGAGCAACATTACATTTAGGCGAAAACATGGATACAAAAGCAACAAAACCTGAATCGATAACAAGGGAAAATCACTTGTACCCACTGCATTAGAATTTGTACATTGCTCTGAATTAAGGTTTCCCTGCTCACAAACCGAAACCATTAAAAGAATATTACTACTCCCTTTGTTCCATAATTGCCGTACCTTTTTACTGTTGTAATTTTCTCAGCTAGAACGTGTAAATACTGGATTGAACTTATATACTCTTACTAATCAAATAAGTACTGTTTGACGAAGTCTAAACAGTAAAGAGTCTTACAGTTCAAATAAGTACCTTACGCCAATGCCAAAATAGGGCAAAAACAACGAGGAAGGTCAATGTTTATATGTTCAGCAACTATGTCCATTCGCAAAATTGTACCAACTGCACTAAAAGTTGTACGTAAATCTGGACTAGGGTTTACTAATTCACAAACCACAATCCATTGAGCAAACGTTACTACTCTCCCTTTGTTTCACCATTTCAGTTTTTTTTAGCTTTTGCAAATTTCTAGGACACAATAGCAACATGTAAACATTCGATTGAACTCAAGAAGTCATTACAAAACAAATATCATCTCATAAGTCAAACCAGGACAAGAATAACGTGCAAAGGTAATGTTTACATTACTCAAATACTATTAAGAGGAACTGCAAAAGCTAAAAGGCAACAAAAATTGTGAAACGGAGTAATAGGGTTGGGGTAAAGACATGGATACAAAGCAACAATAACCTGAGTGGATAATTACAGATCAAGTATAGTTTGACATAGACAGAATAGAGGAGACATAATGAGTAAAATCAATATGTACGTGTTCAACTTCAAAAGGTCAAAGGGGACAATATTTATGAAACAGAGGGGGTAATACCACAGTCGGTGGAAACAAACAACGTACTTTTGGAAAGCTTGAAGCAACCAACAGGAGATGTGTTTCGGACACACAAAATCAAAGGAGAATAAAGGTTTCTTCTCTCTAGAATTCTTCTCTCTCGAATTCTAACCTCTTTAGAATTCTAGGGTTTGCTAGGTACATAATGGCAACTCAAAGGAAATCGAATAGATTGAGAGGGCCTCCCAAAGATGCTTTCGCAAAGGATTTTGTGGGCAAACAATGGACACAACCTCATGAGACGAAAAACTCAGGCAATCGAACAAGACAGGAGATGATGACGGTTGCTTTGGGTTCAGAAACCTTCAGCGATGTAAGTGACTTACAACCGGGGAAAATCCAGAAATCTAGTTCGGATTCCGATGAATTCCAACCAGAACAAATTCAGGAATCTGTAGCATATCGTAGAGATGCTACTGGTTTGCTCAGCCATGGATATAAATTTGCAGCTCAAAGATACACAGAATTGAAGAAATTGAGAATTGTATTAAGGAAGAAGAGAGTCCCAGAGAGAAGAAGAAACAGAGTTTAGAGAGAAGAGTTACAATTTCCTTTCATCAAACATGCCATCTCTGATCTCCCTCTCACGCTTTTAGCAATGCCTCTAACAGAATTTCAATTTCAAGTTTTGGCTCTAGCGCCAAAACTGAATACTACAATTGTCACTAAAAACCAATTAAAAAGAAAACCAAGCTGTAAATGGAACGGTGCCGTTCCCGGTTATTTGAAGTCGAATCCAAACGCTGTCGTTCCCTGTGTGCGTAGTCAAATCCAAACGCTGTCGTCTGAAGTTGCCACTGCCACTGCTCTGCTTGCAACCTTAAGCTGGAGCTGCTCCTGCTTGATCGAGTGTAGGTTGCTTTCCTGATCTTGTAATACGAATCTTGAGCTTAGGCTTAGTTCTCATGGCTGCTTCCAGCTCTTGAGCTTCCTGGCCATCCCCTTCAGCTACCTGACCATCTCCTGCAACAAGCTGTTGATCCACCTCAGCACCACCATTGCCTTGCTGTTCCTCCCCTGTATGACCTGGGGACATGACATTCCCCCTTCCTTTAAATAACCCTTGTCCCCAAGGGTTCCAATTTGGAAAGCGTTGCTTCATAACATCCCAGTCCTCCCAAGTTGAATCACCTTGACTAGCATTAGACCATTGAACCAGTATTTGAGCTGCTGCTTCATTACCTCGTTTAACAATCCTGTGATCCATGATAGCCACAGGTTCTACTAGAAACTGTCCTTCAGTGCCCAGAGGAGGTAGTTGGGATGAGGTAGGGATATGTTGACCCAACTGTTTCTTCAGTAATGACACATGGAAAACTGGATGAACAGAACAAGATTCTGGTAACTGAAGCTTGTAGGCTACCTGACCAATTTTCTGCAACACTTGATAGGGTCCATAGAACCTTGGTGATAGCTTGAGGTTCTTCCTTAGTGCTAGAGTAGTCTGCCTGTAAGGTTGCAGCCTAAGGTAAACCCAATCTCCAACATCAAAAGCTCTTTCTGTCCTATGCAAATTGGCATACTGCTGCATTCTAGACTGAGCTATAACCAGATGATCCTTGAGTAAAGTCAACACCTTGCTCCTGCTCTGCAAGTAGTTGTCAAGCTCTGTAATATTGGTGGTTTCAGGAAGGGTGAGGCTAGGAAGTCTTGGTTTGTAACCATAAACAGCTTCGAAAGGGGTCATTTGGATGGCTGAATGATAGTTGGTATTATACCAAAATTCTGCTAAAGACAACCACCTAGCCCACTGATTAGGCCTCTCACTACACATGCATCTCAAATAGTTTTCCAAACAGTGGTTGACTCTTTCAGTCTGACCATCACTCTCTGGGTGATAAGCTGTACTATGATTAAGCTTAGTGCCCATTAGCTTAAAAAGCTTAGTCCAAAATTGTGACAAAAAGATTTTGTCTCTGTCACTCACTATGGATTCTGGCATCCCATGCAGTTTGAAAATCACATCAAAGAATTGATGAGCTATGGTCTCAGCTGTGAAAGGGTGAGTCAGCCCAATGAAGTGAGCATACTTGCTCAATCTATCTACCACAACTAGTATGGAATCCTTACCAAAAGATTTAGGTAAGCCCTCAATAAAATCCATTGATATATGAGTCCACATTTGGTTAGGTATGGAGAGGGGTTGTAGCAGCCCTGGATAAGGAACATTTTCAGGTTTGTTTTGCTGGCAAACATGGCATTCTTTCACCATTTGTAGCACCATTTGTTTCATGCCAGGCCAAAAGAAGAACATGGAAGCTCTTTTATAAGTGTTGTGCATACCTGAATGTCCCCCAATGCCTGATGCATGTAGTTCTTCCAAAATCTGGGACCTCAACTGACCTTTGTTTCCCACATAAACTTTACCTTTGTACCTCAGTATACCCCCTAGATAAGTGTAGAATGAGGTTGCCATAGGATCAATGATAAGCTCTTGAATGGCCTTTTGTGCTAGTTCATCATCTTCTAGGCTGTCCTGCAGCTCTTGGTGCCACAGAGGGGTGATGGTAGTGATAGCATTGCACTCTTCTGGTTGGAGTTGAGGTAGCCTAGATAAGGCGTCAGCTGCAGAATTCTCAGTGCCCTTCTTGTAATGGATCTCAAAGTCAAATCCCAGTAATTTAGATAAAAGCTTTTGCTGTAACAATGAAGTTACCCTTTGACCAAGTAGATACTTCAAGCTACTGTGATCAGTCCTCACAATAAAGTGAGAATGACATAGATATGAGCTCCACTTGGTAATAGCATGCACTAAGGCTAATAACTCCTTCTCATAGGTTGACAAACCCAAGTTCTTAACTCCAAGAGCTTTGCTGATATAAGCCAGTGGTCTACTCTTTTGCATAAGAACAGCCCCAATTCCCACATCACAAGCATCAGTCTCTACTTCAAATGTTAGAGAGAAATCTGGTAGTGCCAAGACAGGAGTAGTAGACATAGCCTGCTTGAGTGTTGTGAAGGCTTGTTCAGCTGTTGCACTCCATTGGAAAGCATCCTTCTTGAGCAGATTGGTAAGTGGTTTGCTGATTACACCATAGTGTTGTACAAATTTTCTATAATAGCCTGTCAAACCAAGGAATCCCCTTAGATCCTTCAATGTTCTGGGAGTAGGCCAATCTAACATGGCAGTCACCTTGCTGGGATCTGTGGAAACTCCATCACCATTGATCAAATGTCCAAGGTATTCCACCTGTTCCTGGGCAAATACACACTTGCTTTCCTTGGCATATAGGGTGTTAGCTCTAAGGATATCCAAAACAACCTTCAAATGAATTTGATGAGAATCCAAGTCTTGACTGTAGACTAAGATATCATCAAAAAAGACTAAGACAAACCTTCTCAGATAAGGTTGAAAAATGGTGTTCATGAGTGATTGAAAGGTGGAGGGTGCATTTGTAAGGCCAAAAGGCATTACTGTGAATTCATAGTGACCTTCATGAGTTCTAAATGCAGTCTTGTGTTGGTCCTCCTTCTTCACCCTAATTTGATGGTATCCACTTCTGAGGTCCAACTTAGAAAAGATAGTGGAACCTTGCAACTCATCAAGTAAATCATCAATTACAGGAATTGGATACCTGTCCTTGATGGTCAACTTGTTAAGTTCTCTGTAGTCTACACAGAGTCTCCAACTCCCATCCTTCTTTTTGACTAATAGTACAGGTGAAGCAAAGGGTGAAGTGCTATGTTGAATGATACCTGTCTCCAAGAGCTCTGCAATGATCTTCTCAATCTCATTCTTTTGTACAAAAGAGACCCTGTAAGGTCTCAAATTCACAGGTTTAGCCCCTGCTTCCAACCTGATGTAATGGTCATGGGTTCTCTGAGGGGGCAGCTCTTTTGGTTCTTCAAAGACATCTTGATAGGCATTGAGTAGGCATTGAATCTCCATGGGAGTATCACTACCTTTGGGAGTCAAGGTAACTGCATAGATTTGCCCAAACATGAGGCCTGCATCACTTTGAATCAACTTGTGCATAGCCTTGGCAGTGATCATCTTGATAGTTGTTCCCTTAAACTCTCCACCTTTAAGGATAACTAACTTGCCTTGGTGCTGGAAGGATATTTGATTTTCATCAAAATTAAAATTCACACTTCCAAACTTCCTTAACCACTGCATACCCAACACACAATCACATCCCCCTAAAGGGAGTATCCTCATGCTAGAATTGAATTCATGTGACCCCATACTCCATTTAAAATTCTTACATACAGTATCTGTTTTGAGCCTAGCTCCATTAGCTACTGCTACAGTGAGTGGGAATGTGTCTTCCAACACACAACCAAGCTTCTCAGCAGAGTTAGGGTCTAGAAAATTATCTGTAGACCCAGTGTCAATCAAGATGCTGAACATCTTATTCCCAACTTGTCCCATTATTCTAATGGTGTTGTGAGTAGTGCTACCTGCTAATGCATGTACACTAATCTCATGTTCACTGTTGGAACAGTATTCAGAGTGGTTGGATTCCCCTGTCAACTCATTTCCATCACTACTCAGTTCCACAGATGTGTCTTCTTCTGTGTCTTCAGCTATTATCATAGCTATGGATCTCATAGGACATACACTCTTGTGATTTGGATCAAACTTAGCTCCACACCTGAAGCATAGTCCTTGATTAACCCTCCTTTGGTGTTCCTCTGTAGTCAATTGGTTTGATTTTGGGGGTGGTCTAGGGGGAGTTGGTAGAAGGCCTTTTTGGAGGTTGTTGGTATAAGGTAGAGTTGGTGGTTTTAATGGCAGGAAGGGTAATGTGACTGTCTTGGGTGTTATAGATTTATAGGTTGGTCCAGGGTCATTTAAGGTAGGTTTATGGGAATTTTGATTGTAAGTAGATGTGGTGCCTGCAGGATGCAAGGACTTGTGGCCTCTCAACAAATTTTGTATGGCAACTTCTTCTCTTCTAGCTATGTGAATAGCTTTGGTTAAATTTCCCACCTCAAACTGCTCAACCCTACTCTGGATCTCAGGCCTTAAACCACCAATGAAACTCATACAAAAATATGATTCATCCAAGTAGTCAAACTCCTGCACTACTTGAGCTCTTAAAGCTTCAAATCTATTGAAATATTCATCCACTGTTCCCATTTGTTGAAGTTTATTGAATTCTCCCAATACACTTACTCCTGTAAGGACAGAGAATCTAGCATACAAATCCCTCACAAAGGAATTCCAATCCACAGTCTCAATTGGTTTAATGTAAGCAGCATACCAATGCTCTGCCTGGCCATCAAAGTGAACCGAGGCATATGGAACCTTATAATTCTCATGTATAGGGCACAACTCAAAGTATTGTTCAGCCTTACGCACCCAACCCCTGGGGTCCTCACCATTAAACCTTGGAAATGAAAGTTTAGGTAACCTAGGAGGTGGTAGATTACCTGTAAAAGGTGGTGGAGTGTCTTGATGGTGAGTATACTCAGTTCGGTTATTCTTGTGGCTAGACTCTGCACGATTTGAGTTAGATTTGGATTGATCTTCCACTCGAACGTTTGACTGAGCCATAAATTTGGTCAGCTCGAACCTGAGGTCAGAGAAGCCTCTCTGCATATCTCCCATAGTTGCTTCAATGGAAGCCATGCGAACATCATACGTGGCTAATCGAGTTCCTATCAACTCCTGAGCTTCTGGTTGTTCCACCTCAATTAACTGATTATTCTTCACAGATCGAGGCATTTCCTCTATTTCAACTGATTTCCTTGTAGCTTCGTAGAAAACGAAATTCAATTGCTAAACTAAAGACTAGTTCAGGCCCCAATTAAGAGGCTCTGATACCAGTTGTAGCATATCGTAGAGATGCTACTGGTTTGCTCAGCCATGGATATAAATTTGCAGCTCAAAGATGCACAGAATTGAAGAAATTGAGAATTGTATTAAGGAAGAAGAGAGTCCCAGAGAGAAGAAGAAACAGATTTTAGAGAGAAGAGTTACAATTTTCTTTCATCAACCTGACATCTCTGGTCCCTCTCTCACGCTTTTAAGCAATGCCTCTAACAGAATTTCAATTTCAAGTTTTGGCTCTAGCGCCAAAACTGAATACTACAATTGTCACTAAAAACCAATTAAAAAGAAAACCAAGCTGTAAATGGAACGGTGCCGTTCCCGGTTATTTGAAGTCGAATCCAAACGCTGTCGTTCCCTGTGTGCGTAGTCAAATCCAAACGCTGTCGTCTGAAGTTGCCACTGCCACTGCTCTGCTTGCAACCTTAAGCTGGAGCTGCTCCTGCTTGATCGAGTGTAGGTTGCTTTCCTGATCTTGTAATACGAATCTTGAGCTTAGGCTTAGTTCTCATGGCTGCTTCCAGCTCTTGAGCTTCCTGGCCATCCCCTTCAGCTACCTGACCATCTCCTGCAACAAGCTGTTGATCCACCTCAGCACCACCATTGCCTTGCTGTTCCTCCCCTGTATGCCCTGGGGACATGACAGAATCTAGTTCAGATTCCGATGATGAAAAAGAATTACGTGATTTAATTCGAGATCTCCAGGCACAATTAAAAGATTTGAGACAAGAGAATCAAGAATTGAAAGAATTCATGAAGACCATAAATGCGGAGCAATTAAGCAGTGCTGTTTCTGAACAGACACAGATTGCACAAGAATCTCAACCGGCAACAATAATGACACGTGTAGCGAACGTGAGTAGAACAGGTATTACCCACGCGCCTCATGATTCTGGTTCTTGCACCAACAAGGTGATTGAATTCCCTGCTTTCACAGAGGAAATTGTTGGAAAAACTGAAAGTAAATCACAGCAAGCCCCAATTGCGAAATCATATGCTAGTATTGTACGCCCTAATCGAGAATTCGTACATGAACATAAACTGGAATTCATAAAACCGCAAGATATTGAGGGGCAAATTGGAGTACAATTTTCAATGGAGGATATTGAATCGGGTGTGAATCAATGGAGGAATGCAGTGGTGGTCTATACATTTGGCAGTAGACCACCAACGCATGTTATGCAAAGGGTATTGGAAAGAAGATGGGGAACATACAGCAGTATTGCTGTAAGTCTACTAAAACCAGGAATCTTTCTTGTGAAGCTTGATAATGCAGACTCACATGCTAGAATTAGGGAAAAAGGACCTTGGTCCTTTGACAATAAACCTATGATTGTCAAGCCATGGTCCCAGGATCTATCATTAGAGAAAATAGGCCTGCAAGCTGTCCCAGTATGGGTAAAACTACCCCATTTGCCTTTACAATTCTGGTCAAACACTATGCTAAGCAAGATTAGTAGCACATTGGGTAAGCCTCTCTTTACTGATAGAATGACAGCATATGGAGAAAGGCTAATGTATGCCAGAGTATGCGTGGAAATGGATGTTGAGAGCACTTTTCCTGAAAAGGTGCTATTAAGGGGTCCTAATGGATGGAATCACACACAGCAAGTGGAATATGAGTGGAAACCTGCCAGATGTACTCATTGCAAGACTTTTGGACACTGGGAAACAAGTTGTCTCCTGAAACCGAGAGTGCAACAGGTATGGAAGGCAAAGACTACATCAGAGAATGAAAAGGAAAATGGAAAACCTGCACAAAATGGTAATCAAAATGAGCAATGTCACAATAAGCCCACCATTAGACTGCACAATAGCTTCCAATTACTAGACCAAGGAGAGCAGGAACAAGGTGAAGCTCTAGAGGAAATTGATCCAAACAAAAACCTTGGAAAGAGTCAAACAGGAAGCAGGGCAACCAATGCATCACTGAAGCAAAAAAGCAGTAGCCTATCTGCTAGGAAGGGGGAAGGTACTATATCTGACTAATTATGTTAGCTAGCTGGAATATCAGGGGTCTAAATGAATCAGCAAAGCAATATGAAATAAAGAAAGTAGTCAAGTCTCTTAAAATCGGTTTGATTGGCTTGATAGAGACTAAGGCCCCGTACGCTTACCATATTTGTTTTCTGTTTTTAGCAATGATGATGAAAAAGATTCTTTTTTTGCGTACTTTTACCATTTTCTGTTTTCGTTTTGGATAAAATTACTCAAATAGTAACAAAAAACTGAAAACACCTAAAATGTGTTTTCAGCTTTTTTCAGTCAAACTTAACCCAATATAAGAAAAAATAGCTAATTTTTTTTTTTTTTTTTTTTAAATTTTAAAAGTACAGGAACGAATTTTCAAACTGAATATGAAAATCATGAAAATGAAAACAGAAAACAAATATGGTAAGCGTACGGGGAAAGTTCTTGTGGAGAAAATTCCTTCTATTATAAGGAAATGGAATAAAGAATGGCAGTTTGTCAACAATGCCACAAAGAAAGGTGTGTCTAGGATAATGATAGGGTGTGATACAAGTCAATTCCAGTTTTAATATGATTGCTAGTGATCCCCAAATCATTACTGGGACAGTCTTAAGGAAAGAAGATAACATGGTATTCTACCTATCATGTGTATATGGGAATAGCAAAGGAATTAAAAGAAGAGAGTTATGGGAACAACTACAACAGATGGGAAGGCAGATTGGGCAAAACCCATGGATTATTATGGGAGATTTTAATGTGGTAAGAAACTCAGAAGAGAAGGCTGGTGGGGCACACATCACGGTCAGTGAAGTGGAGGAGTTTAACCAATACCTTAATAGGACACACCTGGAGGATATATCAACTATAGGCATGTTTTATACATGGAGTAATAAGAGAGATGATGAGTTGATCAGATGCAGATTGGATAGGATTCTGCAGAATGAAGCTTGGATGGAACAAATCCCTCTCTCCTAGGTCACAGCCCATGAACCTGGGATATCAGATCACTCTATGTTGACTATGAAAATCTATAAGGAGGAGTATAAGGGGAAAAGACCATTCAAATTCTACAATTTTTGGATGATGCATAAGGATATTGTGAGAAATATATGGGAAGGACAATATCAGGGGACAAGATGTGCAGTTTTGAGCAAGAAACTCAAAGACTTAAAACCCAAGCTCAGGAATCTAAATAAAGCTTGCTACAGCAACACTGCTCAAAGAACAGCAGAGGCAGGCAGCAAGCTTCAAGAAATCCAAAGGAAAAATTTGCAGGATGAAGAGGCTAGTTGGGTGCACCAGGAACAGGAACAGGAACTACAAGCTGAATATCATCATTTGGTCAAAGACATAACAGTCACATACAAAAATTGACCGAACAGAACAGTTCAAGTGGATATAATAAACGACTTCCTGAGATGCTTATGAGAAAAAATAACTCCAAATATTCGCATATCCGTAACCTCAAAACGAGGTGATCAAATGTTACAATCAAAAAATAAGGTGCTTGCATTCAACCATCAGTGTTTAGTAATTGTAGCAAAAATCTATTAAGAATTAATCATGCCTAAAACTAAGTTTCCCAAATGGTACTAGAGTCACAACATCACCATAGTTTCTTTATTAAAGCAAAATAAAGCTCCAAAGCTCTTGCAAAGCATTTTAATTACATCTTGTTAAGCCACCTCAACTTAATTGCCTGCACGTACAACCAACAAAGTACAACGCATGTCTTCACAAACCAAAAGTTTAATCCAAAAACGAATCATGCGATGATAGATTACCGAAGACGATATAAAAGCTAAACATGAAAAATTGTTACACACTTGGAGGTAAGTGTTAAATGCATCAAATCCTGCTTCGAACAAGCTTGGAAGTTATGTGATTGTTTAAATTTTGCTCCTTCAATTTTGATTATTGGCGTCCAGTGGGTTTCGATAAATCCATGCTTTTTATATTGCGACTAGTCATACTAATGATTCCAAGTTTTTATAAGATTTGATATGTTGTCCATGTTTAGTTGTTCATGCCTCACAAAAACACCACCATTCCTTATTTTATGGTCCTTTACGTGTGCCTCGGGTTCGTTGAAGGCTATTTTCATAATCAATCTGTTTAGCCATCTATTGATCATTCTATTAAGCATATGACAATCAGCCTCCAATCACTTAATTAACTTTATCCGTCACTCTAACATTATGTTTAGTGATACATCATACAAAGTTTTCCTAAACTTTACGTTTGTTTTAGCATCACCATCCATAGCCATGCACTCTACCTATATATGCTGCAACGACATTTCTTTAGTTTAATTTTTTTTATTTTTTTTTTGAATAGGTGAATTCCTTTGATAATAAAAAGTTTGTGGTGCACAAAGAGTCAGTTTTGTGACCATACAATTTACTAAAAAATATTAGACCATGAGTATAAAGCAACTTCAACAAAGAATTCTAGCACCAGAGAAAGCCATTCGCAGATGTTAAATGAGAAATAAAGGATCTTACACTTAGACCTTGATACGCTATGGGCTTTCGCTAGAAGAATCAAAGGGGAAAAAGTTCCTTTTTGCAGAACTTAAACTTGTAAAACTTGGAGAAATTTTTTGAAGATCAGAGATATGTTTAGCAAGTATATGCATTATAAGGTGGGGAATGGAGAGCTCACATGGCTTTGGTGGGATAGATGGATCATTGATGTCCCTCTAGTTGAGTATAATGGACAAAGAGTAGTATATGACTCTGGTTTACCTCTTAATGCAAAGGTAAATGACATTATACAGAATAGTAGTTGGAAACATGCCTCGCAGATCAGAGGAGCTAAAAAGGGTGAACTCTCTGTTAACTAACATTAATGCTCCTAATATACACCATCAAGATCAAATCATATGAAAGCTCAGCCCTTAGTGGAGAGTTTAGTATCAGAACAACTTGGGAAGGGATAAGACATAGAACTCCTAACTCTGCATGGTGGAAGCTGGTCTGGTTCAAGGGACATATACCAAGATGTGCATTGATCTTATGGCTACTGTGCAAAGTAGGACTAAGAAACAAGGCCCAATTAAAGGCATGGAATGTTATTCAATTAAAGGCATGGAATGTTATTCAAGAGGATCAATGTGTAATGTGCCAGGAGCAGGCTGAGACAGAGGATCACTTATTTGTGCAATGTTCATTTGCACAGAGAATCTGGGAAGAAGCATTCAGGAAAATGAGGTTGAATATACCTTTAATATCATGGCAGCAACTCCTTGGGGATATAACTACAAAATGCAGGGGGGAAAGCTTTCAAGCCAGATTATGTAAGCTCCTAATTGTTGTGATCACTTATGGAATTTGGATGGAAAGGAACACTCGGATATTTGAACATAAACAAGACACAGTGGAAGGATGTCTGCAGACAATAAAGCAATATTGGATAAATTACAGAACAACTAGCCGGAAGAAATGCTACTCTATTGAGAGAAATAAGGAACTCTGTAAAGCATGGGGACTAGATACTATGAGTGTTTTGTTAGATTGATGTACATAGAATTAGAGCATACTCTACCATGAGAAACTGTACATAAGAGACAAACTTGTAAATGTTGTTTGAGTGTAAATGAATACAAAGGACTTTTGATCAAAACAAAAACAACTTGTAAAACTGAAAGAATCTACCCAGGAAGACAGGACTGAGTTCAGCAAATTCAGCAAATTGAAGTGATGAACGAACCTTCCCTCCAGGGATACTTTAACGTACAGTTCAAAATTCAATGCTGGCTACTCGATTTACTTACAAACGAGCATTCAACTTCAACCGCAAGACATTCGACTGCAGGGATGAAATTTGAAACTGATCTTATATCACACATCAAATAACAAGGAACCAACTAATAATGAGAGGCTTCGCGATTAGGAAATACCTGAGATTAAGTAGAATTATGAGTAGAAGCATCACTGCATCATCATCCAGTCCAATACTAACTATAATGTGGGAAATTTTACAAAAGGCCTGATTCGTTCGATAAAGGTCAGCCCCCACCCCTTAGGCCTTATACAAGGCACTGAGGTGAGTTACATGAAAATGTAGAGCACGCCGGCTCTAATTGCCATTTGAGAACATATCTCTGTCTCAGAAATGAAAAAGAAGTGCATGCTACACCATTTGGGGAACCATAATGCCGCTGGAATCAATTAACAAATTAAAACTACAAAGTCGAAGCAGGATTTGACTCCAAGTGGCACAAATTTAACCTAGCCATTAACTAAATTGTTCGGTCTTTTTCAAATTTGATCGCCAGCATGTTCTTGAGCTGTTTATGAGGTCATCACACAAGCATCGTCATTGATATCATCATGTGGCTTCACATCATTATCGTCGGTTGCTGAAGTCAAAGATTCCATATTTTCGGAATTCATTATCATCATCTTTGTAATATTGGCCGGCATCATTGTCATCCACCGTAGATCCCTGAAGCATATCATGTCACATACATGAAATAGAAATGAATGTAGCATCTTTGAATGCTTTACAAGATAAAGAAAATTGGTACATCTCGGTTTGGATATGAGTATTTTTTTCTCAATAATAATAAATGTATAATAGACGACTTTGTCTCTGACTTTGGGATATATGTCATTTTTCATTTCGAGCTCTCTGGTAAAGTCTCATTTTAATGTTTACTTTTAATGAACTCTTTACTACGTGATGATTATGCTTCTTATCAATTTGACACATTAAATGTTAACTTGCTACAAAGTTATACATTGAATTTGGGCTGTTTTATTTATTTTTTTTCGTTTTTTCTTCCTTTGGCAACAAATTAAATTTGGGCTCCTACTAAATATTGAATTTTTATAATGCAAATAAAAATCAAGAGCAAACGAACTTCACTAAAAGAGGTAGCATGTAGTATTATTTCTAAAAATATTAAAATGTGTGCTATTTTTTGTTCTTTGGTGCCACATAGACTTTGCAGCGTTAAAGTAACTTTGTCCGCTAAATATTCAAAAGTAAAGTAACTTTGTTAAGATAGGTAGTAGAATCAATAAACTAAGAGTTTCTCATAGTATTATTCCTCATAAATATAAATCTTTCGCAACCTTTGGTTATTTTATCTTCTTTACACTTTATCTTCATTATATGGAAAAGTCAGATCCATCCAAGTATGCATCACTAGATATTATAACTTAAAAAATCATACTAGTTTCACAACATTTACGAAGCCCTATGTGATTATCTCGTCGTAAACATATTAAAAAATCAAGCTTTAGTTACTTAAAGAATGTTCGTGACAGTGAACAATTACCTGTAGGTAGTCATTGAGGTCTGCAATCCACAATGATTGACGTGGACCTGGCGATATCCTTATTCTTGGCGTAAATATTTGTCCGGAAGTGAAGTTCGCCATTTGGTGACATTCATACAATCCCACTGCTTTCAATGAAGGCATGTTCAAATCATAATTTGCACTGCAGAAACTTGTGAGCTTTGGCAAAGTTTCCAGTTTTAGGAACTTCAGTCGAGGAAAAACTATCTGATCGCCGATCCTTTTTTTACCCCCTTCATCATCATAAATGACTTCTTCCATCGCAAGGCATAACCTTATTACAAACACTCGGAGATGTTGAAAAGATCTAGCCATAGAACACGAGAACATATTCTTCAAAATACTGCATCCATCAATTTCTAGTATTTCAAGAACGCCTAGAAATCCATGGGAACCATCATTCCACAAAAGCTGCAAAAAGCTTTGTAGTCCGTTATGAATTTCAGCAAGTAATTAAAAGATTGTTTGGTAGTAAACCAGTATACCCATGCAACGACAATTCTTCTCGAGTCCGGTACAAGGTTTTGTTGAATCAATCAACTCAGTCCAAGCATTTTTCAACGGCTTGTACTACTGATTATTTTCATTTTCTTTCGAGATTTGGTGTTTCATATAATGAATACATAAATTATGTGTAAGGGAACTAGTACCTTCTTACGAAACAAGGGTTGAGGTTGGCACAAATCCGACTCCACCTTTATATCCTCATGTTGTTCTTGGCATTCACAACTCCAAAAATTGCTGAGTTTCGGCATGTTTTTTAGTTCCAGAGACGTTAGTTGAGGGAAAATAATCTCATCAGTGGTTTCTTCTTGACCTTGTCCTGCTGTTGCAATGACCTCCACTATCTCCTCTGAATCTCTTATTTCCAGTTCTTTAAGATGCATAAGATTTCTAGCCACAGAGGGTGAGAATACATTTCTTAAGCTACAGCAGCACGAAATGTGCAGCTTTTCTAGCTTTGTGGAAACATTTCCATGAAATTCATTCGAGTTTAGTGCGGTTTGCTTCAGATTTGGCAAATCTTGTATGACCAATTTTCTTAACTTGGCCAATCGTGGTGTTACTATTTCACTTGACACTGCTGCACAATCCCGTATGGTAAATTTTTCCAAATTTTGCAATTGTCTAAGCATAGCAGAAGGGACAACGTTCTCTAGTCTCGTACACTGCCGAACCTCGAAACTCCTTAGCTGAGAGAAGGAATTTCCTATATGGTACTCGTCTTCCCATATGCATCTTAAACTTTCGAGCTTCTCAATATACAACATGTCCAAGGCGGGAAAAGCTACCTGAACATTCAAAATGTTACAACTTGTTATATATGAAGTACATCTATGCACGTTATCTAAATCTCACACTCATACCAATTTTTTCATAATCTGTAAAAATCAAAATGAATAATTTTGTGGCGGACTCTTCCATTTATCAATAAAAACCAATGGCAGCTATAGGCTTTTCAAGAATGAACAGGGGAATAAAGTTATACAACATGTTTTGTGTGTGTTTATGTGTGTGTGTGATTTGGTGTCGGGGGGAGGGGGATTAGATGGGATTTGAGAGTCCAAGCATTTTTCAACAACTTGTACTACTGATTATTTTCATTTTCTTTCGAGATTTATTGTTTTATAATACGGAGACATAGATTATGAGTAAGGGAACTAGTACCTTCTTGCCAAACAGGGGTTGAGGTTGGCGCAAATCTGACTCCACCTTTATTTCCTCAGGTTGTTCTTGGCATCCACAATTCCAAAAATTGCTGAGTTTCGGCATGTTTCGAAGTTCCAGAGACGTTAGCTGAGGGAAAATAATCTCATCAGTGGTTTCTTCTTGACCTTGTCCTGCTGTTGCAATGACCTCCACTATCTCCTCCGAATCTCTTATTTCCAGTGTTTTAAGATGCTTAAGATTTCTGGCCACAGAGGGTGAGAATACATTTCCTAAGCTACCGCAGCCTGAAATGCGCAGCTCTTCTAGCTCTGTGGAAACATTTCCATGAAATTCGTTTGAGTTGAGTGCAGTTTGCTTCAGATTTGGCAAACCTTGTAAGACCAATTCTCTTAACTTGGCCAACCGTGGTGTTACAACTTCACTTGTCACTGCTGCACAATCCCATATGGTAACTTTTTCCAAATTTTGCAATTGTCTAAGCATAGCAGAAGGGACAACGTTCTCTAGTCTCGTACATTGCTGAATGTACAAACTCCTTAGCTGAGAGAAGGAATTTCCTATATGGTACTCGTCTTCCCATATGCGTCTTAAACTTTCGAGATTCCAAATACGCAATTCCTCCAAGGCGGGAAAAGCTACCTGAACATTCAAAACGTTACAACTTGTTATATATGAAGTACATCTATGCACGTTATCTAAATCTCACACTCATACCAATTTTTTCATAATCCGTAAAAATCAAAATGAGTAATTTTGTGGCGGACTCTTCCATTTATCAATAAAAACCAATGGCAGCTACAGGCTTTTCAAGAATGAACAGGGGAATAAAGTTATACAACATGTTTTGTGTGTGTGTGTGTGATTTGGTGTTGGGGGGAGGGGGATTAGATGGGATTTGAGAGTTGTGATACGCAGCAATCGTGACGTGAAGAAGCAGAAATGAGACTTGGAGATCTAATGGGAATGCGGTTAGCCCTCCACAAGAAGCTGGACTTTAATTCTCCATAAGATGTCAGTGGCAACAAAAGGTCAACATACACACAGGTATCCAGTGATGTTAATCTTACTAGCAGTTTTGCTTTAATTGCTGGCTATGAAGGTAAAAAGGATCCACTAGAAACAGGAAATAGGATAGTAAATAATCCTAAGCCACACCTAGAAGGCTCAGCAGCTTCTAAGGGAAGGAATACCAGGGACAGTGCTCCCGTCAACAAAGGAAGTAAAACCAATCTTAAATGACTACTTTCTCTAGCTGAATGTGAGGGGATTTAATGACCCTGTGAAACAGTATTAAGTGAAGACAACATTGAAGAACAATATAGTTCAGGTGATTGGTTTACTGAAACCAGAGTAAGGGAAGGACATATTATGCATATTACTAAGAAGTCGAATGCTCACTAGAAGTTTGTCTATGATCGAAATAACAAAGGTGTATCAAGAATAGGAAGAACCTGTGGCAGAGCCTGTTACATTACAGCAGTTATGTTAGGATGATTTTACTGCAGTCAGATTTGTCAATGGGATTTCAAGAAGAGATGTAGATGAGTTCAACCAGTGCATCTATATGGCTCATTTGGAGGATATTACGACTCATGGCTTCTTTATGCCTTGTGCAATAAGAGAATGCAGAATAGACAGAGCTTAATAAAGGTTGGTTAGATATCTTCCCAAAAACTCATCTGGAGGCTCATGCACCAACCATATCTGATCAATCCATGCCAACCATATCTGATCAATCCATGCTAACCATCAAGATTCTACAAGAGCAGGATATAAACAGAAGTCCTTTTAAATTCCTAAATTTCTGAATGAAGAATGAGAATTTCCCAGCCTTGATGAAAAGTATATGGGGGGATTTGGCTTCCTTAGCTTGGACAAGTCATAGGCTAAATGCTAAGCTTAAAAAATTGAAGCCTCTGCTAAAATAGTTAACTAAAGAGCATTATAGCCATATTTCTGCCAGAGTTCTTGCTAAGATCAGTGAGTTTCAAAGACTTTAAAGTAGCATCATGTCCACCAATGATCAAAGTTTGGTGCAATTGGAAAAAACTTTGCATACTCAGTATTATACACTTGTCCAAGCTAAGGAAGCCTTTTATTTCAAAAGGCAAGAATCAAAGGTGTCAGGTTGGGGGATTGCAACAAAGCCTACTTTCACAAGAAGTTGCAAGTCCATAGAGCTCAAAACAAAGTCATAGCCATGAATACCACTGAAGAAAGTTATTGATAAGGTGGCTAATTTCCTTGGTTCTCCTGTCCATAATCATGCACAAGCAAGAGAAAGACTCGCTGAAGTTCTCAGTAAACAATTATCACCTCAAGATCAGTTCATGTTATGCTCCCTAATTATTGAGCTGGATATTATAGCAGCTATTTTCTCAATTAAGCCCAACAAGCCACATGGACTAGATGGATTTAATGCTGAACTTTTTAGCATAATAGGGAGATGGTTAAATCTAACGTGATATGTGACGGAAGTCTTCAATAAGGGGGAAAGGTATCAAGCTCTTTAATAACACTGTCTTAACACTCGTACCAAAAATTCCCTGCTTAAACACCATGAGAAACTTCAAACCTATTGCTTGTTGCATTGTGCTATGCAAATGCATATCTATTATCATGTCTGAAAGAATCAAAAGAGTCCTCCCAAGCATTATTAGCCAAAGACAGTCTGCTTTTGTGGCTTATAGGAGTACAGTAGATAATATACTCCTTATGCAAATAGCCTTTGATTCTATTGGATGAGATTTCTTGAAGAATGTCATGGAGGTGCTTAACTTTTCTGCCAGGTTTATTGGGTGATGCAATGTATGACCACAGCCAGATTTTCTATAAGCCTCAATGGATCATTGGGTAGCTATGTTGCTAGTGTCAAGGGGCCGAGACAAAGGGATCCGGTATTCCCTTAATAATAAACTAAGCAAAGAGTTAATAAGTTGGGGTAAAAAAAAGAAAGTGTACCAAAACAAATAGGATAACGTGTCGCATAAGTAAGGGGGTAGAAAAGAAAAAGAACACTTAAAAAAGCTTGTGTTCTAAAGTTCAACATAATTCAAATTGATTTATAAAGTAAATTGTCATTTTGGTATTATTAAAGTATTTTCAGCAATTAAGTCATACTCATTTTGTATGTTGCTTCCGTTTAAATAAAAGAAAAATTTTAACTTTTGACCTACTAATTTAATATTTTCATAAGCAATTTCCATTTTTTTTATATTTTATATTTTTATTCTGTTATCTTAAAGTATTTTTGAGGTTTTAATAGTCAAAATCAAGTACTAATATGCTGATACATTGATTAGGTATGGTTTTAGAAGGTGTAAATTTAGTTACTTACTCTTATAGTATCTACAAGTTTTTTAATACTATACTTTAGTAAAGAGTGATGCGGCATGCGTGACTTTAATAAGCAAGGATAAAAAAAGAAAATGACATGAAACAAACATGATGGCGTGTCGCATAATTGAACCAAGATGCATAAATAAAAGGGGCAGAAAAGGAAAGAACAATAATAATAGCTTATGTGTCACTCTCATAATGCGCAATGCTTCGTCTATTATGTATTATTATTATTATTATTATTATTATTATTGTTATTGTTATTATTATTACTACTTGTTCGGTAACTCGGGTAAGGCCTGGGTCGGTTATATTTAATGACTATCAATATGTTTGAGTTTTCATATAATTTGGTAGACTTAAGTTTGCGTATTTAAGCATTATGTTGATAGTTTTGAACTACGATTCATTCGTATTCTTTTGAAGCGAACCAACAAATTCGAAAAAATCATATTCATACATTTCACGTATAAGCTGTTGGAATTGGGTTTTAAACCCATTGTGGAGAAGCAACTTTGACTCAATTTTCAAATGGGTTCCAAACCATAGCTTGGTTAGGAACAAATTAATTCACGTTCATCTATTGGAATAGATGATCGTGGTATATTCACATGTTTAAAACGAATGAGAAGTGAATGAGAAAATTGAAGCTAAAATTAGTGGTTCACCTTGAAAGGAAAAGAGTATCCCACATTGAAGAGATAAAGCCAATGTTGTCTCCTTATAAGGCTTAGCCTTGAGCTAAGGGATGGGCCCCTTGGGGGTACCCATGTTTTGTAAGGAGGGAGGACCTAGGTTGACCCAAGGTCCACCACACGCGCGCGCCGCCCGCCCCGGTCCGTGGCCGTGGCCGTGGCTTGGGCTAGGCCCAATCAGGCTTTATTCTTTTTGGGACAAATAAATTTTATTTATTTAATTTCCTTTCCGAAAAGTTGTGACCTTTCCTTTCCAACCAACCAGCTGTGAAGAGTTGCACCCCCCAGTGAATACTCTGTGTATAAAACCGAGTCAGTTTACAGAAGTTAGATACGATTTTTAAAAATCCCGAATTTTCTTTTCTTCTTTACAAGAGTCTGTCCACTTTTAAGTGTTCGTAAAAGAAGAAAGAGTTCTACCATTGTTTGGTTCGCCGGGTCTGGAAATTTGGTGTGCTACTATTTTCAGACGTAGCCGTTGTATCCTGGGAGACTATCGTCAAGAACCGTCAGCACCGTTGCGGGACGAATAAAGTCTTAAGGACAGTGAATCAAATTCACGCCTCGGCCCCTTTTTCCTTTGCTGTTCTGCAATCCTGTTGTGATTCATTTTAATTGTTCTTGCAAAGACTATATGTTCTGTTTAGTAAACTACATTTCTGTATTTCGTACTTAATTGTTTTCTGCACAAGTATACACAAAGTATATATTTCCTACAACATAAGCAACGTCGTAATCAAGATAAACTCAATAAAAAGTATGACATCGAAATTGTTTCAAAATAGTCAATGCCAAACCGGTTTCACTTTTTTTATCTTTCTATACTCAGAATGACATAGTATGTTGAAGCGCAGTTGAAATAAAGATTCGAAAGTCCAAAATAAAGTATTTCAAAAGTGAAGCATGCAATAAGTAATCAATTATTTCAGATTAAATTATAACGCTACTTTACTTTACAGCATTGTAAGTACTCATTTTGTTTTTGTACAAAAAAGATAGAATAAGAAGTTATTTCAAGAATATATGCTCAAAATTATATTTTTCCTATTCGTTTACTTAATATATTCCTATAAACACGAGACATCTTTTTAATTTATCCCTTTTTGTGGTGCATCATTGATGAACATTTTTATTTTATAAATAACTAACTCATTACAATAAATTAAATTAGATGTCAATTACAGTCATCTAAATGAAATGAAAATTAAAAAACGAAGGTACAAAAGAGGCACTAACTAATTCTTTAGTAAATTATTCTTTAGAGTTAAATAACTTACTTAACATGCTGTGAAATAGACCTTGGAGCAAAAATAGAAGCGAGTGGAGTTACTTCTTTCAGGTAATTACCCTTATAAAATATAAAATTAACCCTGAAGAATGAATTTAAAGCAATATATTAGTAACATCTGTTTTCTAGTTTTAAAAGGTTTACAAATATTGGGCAATTAATATGTACAAACTCTTTTTAATAATAAATTTATAGTAAAGAGTTAATAAGGTGGAATAAAAAGGAAAAATGACCAAAACAAAAAAGATGACATGTCGCACAAGTAAAAGGGGTAAAAGTAAAAAAGAGTATTAAAAAAAAAGCCTATGTCTTTGAAACTTTCATATTTTACAATTAAAATTTAGAATTGGTTTCCTTGTTTTAAAATGTTTATAACAATTGGGGCAATAATGTTTTTGAATTTTTGAATAATAAATGATAGTAAAGAGTTAAGTTTGAATAAAAAAGAAAAACGACACCATAATAGATAGGATGACGTGTCGCATAGGTAGGTAAGAGGGGTAAAAAAGAAAAAAAAGCTTTAAAGAAGCTAATGTGTTTGTTTTTCTTTCGAGATTTATTGTTTCATAATACGAAGACATAGATTATGAGTAAGGGAACTAGTACCTTCTTGCCAAACAGGGGTTGAGGTTGGCGCAAATCCGACTCCACCTTTATTTCCTCATGTTGTTCTTGGCATCCACAATCCCAAAAATTGCTGAGTTTCGGCATGTTTTGAAGTTTCAGAGACGTTAGCTGAGGGAAAATAATATCATCAGTGGTTTCTTCTTGACCTTGTCCTGCTGTTGCAATGACCTCCACTATCTCCTTCGAATCGTCTATTTCCAGTGTTTTAAGATGCTTAAGATTTCTGGCCACAGAGGGTGAAAATACATTTCTTAAGCTACTGCAGCCCAAAATGCGCAGCTCTTCTAGCTCTGTGTAAACATTTCCATGAAATTCGTTCGAGTTGAGTGCAGTTTGCTTCAGATTTGGCAAACCTTGTAAGACCAATTCTCTTAACTTGGCCAACCGTGGTGTTACAACTTCACTTGTCAGTGGTGTTACAACTTCACTTGTCACTGCTGCACAATCCCATATGGTAACTTTTTCCAAATTTTGCAATTGTCTAAGCATAGCAGAAGGGACAACGTTCTCTAGTCTCGTACATTGCTGAACGTACAAACTCCTTAGCTGAGAGAAGGAATTTCCTATATGGTACTCGTCTTCCCATATGCGTCTTAAACTTTCGAGCTTCCAAATACGCAATTTCTCCAAGGCGGGAAAAGCTACCTGAACATTCAAAACGTTACAACTTGTTATATATGAAGTACATAATTGAAACTCCATAATTGAAAGTCTAAAATAAATAACAGCTGCAGGCTTTTCAAGAATGAACAAGGGAGTAAGGTTATACAACATGTGGGCGAGGGGGAGGGGTTGGGATTTGAGATGTGTGATACTCAGCAATCTTGATGATAGCTCTTATCGTTACTCCGAATTGGATAAGCTAGTTAGCGAACAACCTGGTTTGGAGACGTAATTCTGATTCTGGTCGACAGGAAAATCTTTGCAATGCCATCAAATGTTTTGAGGAATTCCAAAAAAGTTAGCTTAGTGCAAGACAGAACGTGTTTGCTAGCATTCACTAAGTGCTCCACAAATCCACAAGATGGAAAAACACCGCCGTTAAAACTCTCATAAGAAGCCATATCCATTGACCAACAAATAAACATCTGTGTAGCAGTGCTAAGTATGTCGGCCCAACTAAAGCCTTAAAAATCAATTGAGAAGACTCGAAAAGAGAAACATGAAAGAATATTGTGGGCGGACTATTGTGGGCGAACTATTTTAGTGTTGCGCTACTAATTACGAAGAAATCTATATCTATGTAATATATAATTATCGAAGCAAGAAAGGTAATAATAGCTTCTTTCCACGATACATCATGAATTCTTTACACATAATCACATTATAGAGTCCTTATTTAAGATAGATTAAATTCTATATTAGTAAGCAGTTATTGAATTTAAAAACTAATGCTAATCATTCTAAAATTCTACCTAATCAATATACTAATCTATTAAGACTTCTTCATTTTGACAATTATATCCTTAGAAAGTGTTTTTTAATCTAAAAATTAAAATCCATAGACGCAAAAATAATAACTTATGAGATTTAGAACAAAAAAACGTGATTTGATAATTTATTTAAATTTTGAGAGGATCCTTATTTTAAAATTTAATAAAATTTGCAAGAATAATGAGGGTTTTCAATAAGCCCTACTTAATTCGAAAACTACTTCAAATCATTCTAAAACTCAACCTAATTGATATACTAACTTATTAGGGCTTAGTATTGACGGTTGTATCTTTACAACCACTATCTAATATGAATATAAAAACTCGTATAAATAAAAAACGAAAATAACATTTTCAATTTGGAAGAAAAAAATAATGTTATAATTGAGATTAAACAACTTATGAGCTTAGAATAAAAAAATGATCTAACAATTGATTTAAGTTTTGATAGGATCTTTACTTTTAAATTTGATTAATTTTGCAAGAATAATAAGGGTTGTATAAGTTAAAAATTGACTATAAATATTTTAAAACTCAACCTAATCAATGAACTAACTTATTATGACTATTGTATTCTTAAAACTACTCTTTAATGTGAATATAAAATTCATATATCTAAAAAATGAAAATAACATATTAGATTTGGAAGGGGCAAAAATGACCTTCTAATTGAGTTAAATGTATTATCTTTATTCATAAATATAATTATATACGCAATATAAATAATATAGTCGTCATAAAAAATGAACAATGGGATATATAGATTTATCAAACGAATTATCAGTCAGCATTTTTACATTATGCTATGATAAAATAAGTATTCATGGAAAAACACCGCTAAAGGCATTTATTGAATTTAAGAACTATAGTTTTTGACAAATAGTACACCTATAGGATCTAGGAAGCAAAGTCAAGCCTCTTAAACTTAAACCTCTTTTAAATTATACTTGATCAAGGTACTTACATATTAGGTTTTGGTTTTGACTATTAAAACCTCAAAAACACTCCAAAACGGCAAGAGTGAATAACTTATTAGAAATTAATGAGATGTCTACAAGTCCTTTAAATTTTTACGGAATCAAAATTAATGTAATACCCCAAACTCTGATATATTTTTAGTCGGTTAATTTGAATTGTTCAGAGACAATTTTCATACTCTATAGTTAGCATCGATATTATATTAACAATCTTTAGCGACCATTTCTATACGAAATATCTAGCAATGTACATAAGCAATATTTTTATTAGCAACTTTTAGCGACGATTAGTGAAGAGGGGCTGGTAAGCAAATAAATAAATAAAATAAGTTCAAAATCCAATTTATTTGAAAAATAATGTCAACCCTTTTATTTTGGAAAAAGAGGGAACCAAGCAAGAAATTAGGGAGAGAATTAAGCTTACCATAAGAGGAGATTTTCGGTTACCATAGAGAAGAGCAGACTTGCTTTTCGGTTACAGAGAAGAAAAGCGAAAGAGAGAGAGAAAGAGAAAGAGAGGAAGAGAAGGCCGACAAGGACTCTGGCGAACATCGTAAAGAATCTTGAAATTTTTAGTGTTTTGGTGTGTGAATTGCCGCGTATATGTTCAATATATATGTGAAATGGTTTACAGCCGTGATTGATGAGGTAGTGCGTGAGGTGAGGGCAGCCATGGTGGCTTCCATAATGTGTGTTTGTGCGTGGGTGTGAGGGGGAAAAAGGGTTACAATGTGGGTAGCCATGGCTGCCGTGGGTACCCACATCGCTGCCCTCACCGAGGGGAGCGCTGAAATGGACCAGCCATGGCGCGATTGTGCGCGGTGGTGTACAAGTGGACGTATGTGGGTTTTATGGCCTGAAAAGGGCTGTGTTGTGAGGTTTTGGTGGGGTAGTGCCATGGCTCCCGTTAGAAAGCCATGTGGGCTGCCGTGAACCTGTGTTGTAGCGCTGTTATGGTTCGGTTAAAGGGACTGCACGACTATCCTAAGGCAGTGGGTGCGGCTGTGTGGAGGTGGTTTTATGTGGGTGTAGTGAGTGCGTGGGTGTGTGTGTGTGTTTTATGTGTGAGATTTATGGCCTGAAAAGGGCTGTTGTGAGGTTTTGGTGGGGGAGTGCCATGGCTGCCGTTAGAAAGCCATGTGGGCTGCCGTGAACCTGTGTTTGCAGCGCTGTTATGGTTCGGTTAAAGGGACTGCACTACTATCCTAAGGCAGTGGGTGCGGCTGTGTGGAGGTGGTTTTATGTGGGTGTAGTGAGTGCGTGTGTGTGTTTTATGTGTGAGATTTATGTGTAATATTAGGTTTGTTGTGTGTTGTGTATGTTTTAGTGTGTATAATAAGAAGGGAGGTGGTGCAGCCGTGAATCAGTGGGGTGTGTGTGTATGTGTGTGTTGGGCAAGAAGAGCAGCTACTGCCGTGAATTAGATGGGTATGTGTGTAATTTTGTGTGTGAGTGTACGAGTGTAAGTGTATATTTAGTGTGTTAATGGAGTGAAATGTGGGTCTACTGTGTATACTTAGGTGTGATAAGAGTTAGCACAGAAGGAGAAGGAAGAAGAAGATGGCTTAAAGTTGCTGGGCTTGTGCAATAAAAGTGGTACACTATGCTTGCACAGTTGTACCACGTGGCAGTTGGGCATCATGTAATTGCCGTAAAATGTTGAGACTTTATAGGAAGTTTCTTAGGGTAATATTAGAATTACTGGTAAAATTTCACATTTTTCTGAAATCGTTTAGTATTTTAAATAATTTATGCAAATTCAGTTTTTCTAAAATTCGTTTGGGGTCTTTAAAATTATTATTAAAATTTTGGAAAACTACAGTAATGTTTTTATGATTAAAGAAGTTTTAGTTCTAGTTTCAAAATTCTTGGTGTTGATTTGGTACTATTATCTGTTTCGCATTTGATTTAGCAAAACAAATGATTTTAAAATGGTTTCAGTGCTTTCTAAATCCTAATTTCAATTTCAATATTTTCCTTATATATTTAAGGCTATTAGTAAATATGTGGGACTTTGATTTGAGCTAGAAATATTAATGGCTATTTTTGGGTTTTTTTGGTATTTAAGAAAATAATTTTTTATCCAAAAATATTCAGAAATTCATATTTTTGTTATGTTGTTTTAAGCCACAAAAGTTTTCTGCGAGAAATTGTTATGAATTTTGGATATCATAATGCCTTACAAGGTGTGCGGGGTTATTGGTTAAGTTTGGCCCTACGTGGGACCGTTTCGATCTAGGCTGTGTAAGAGTGTCGGAGTAAGTAACATTTAAGAATTAGCATTGGATTTATAGTGTTATGAGGCTAGAATTTGTTTTGATAAATAATTTGTCAATTTTGGTTAATTCGAGAAAATTGAACAAAGTTGAATAGGAGCGCATAACATGAATTGAGGTAAAGGATTCTATCAGAAACCAATTTCTCATAATTGATTTCGTACTTCATTATGATTTGTTATTGTTATTCTTTGGACTTTGTTATGTTTGAGATAAGCATGTATTTTGCCTTTAAATCCCTGCTTTGCACTTAAGCGTTTATTGAAAATCCTTATCGATACTCAGTATTTATTACTCATTGAGCATCAATTTATTCGTTGCATTAGCGATTATTGCATTTTGTATTATTGACATGAGTTAGTGTATTGAGGCGTTATAAGGATGGTCTGTATTGGGAGTGATATAAGGATGGTCTGTTATTGTGAGAGACGCTAGTACCTTAATAGTCTAGCTAGTGTATATATGCATATGTAATTACATTCTTATGGAACATGGCCTTGCTAAGTGTTACCCTGCAGTACTACCTGGCTTTTGCAAATTTACTCATGTTCAATATCATTTGCGTCGTTTACACAGTGTATTCAAAGTTCTTTTCATTGATATCTGATTTAAGGGACTGAGTTGAATCTCATCCCATGCTACCATTGAAATAAATCCGATAATCGCTTGTATCCCCTTATTGAAATTTGAGCGACCTTATTGAGCTCTCAAAAGTTCATTCCTTTTCTGTTCCCTTCTGTAGGTAATAACCATCAGTAGATTTCTTGAAATGGTTAAAGCCTGGTTGTGGAGTTGGTGTAGATCTTTTATTATTTTGTTTGCTTAAGCCCCTGCAAGGAAATTTGTGTGTTAACTTATTTAGTCAAGTACCTTAATTTAGTCTTTTTATTTAAGAATAATTAAGTGAGAATTTGAGTTATTATAGAAGCTTTGATATGCACTGGGGCTTCCTTATTAAATTGAGATTATTGAATGATTAAGAAATTGATCGAATGATTGTTAACGCTCCGAAAATTCTAGAGTGTTACAATTGACGCCTATGAGGATATGTTTGGTCATTAGCACCTTAAAATCTCTCTAAACCTAAAGAATATGATTTATATATAACCATTCAAAGGTAACACAATCTACTCATTGTTCTTTTAACTTACAGTTCAAAGGAATTAAAGCAAACTTGCGTATGTAAATATTACGCTAGAATTGCATGACAGTCTAAAATGTGTATGAGACGACTAGATGTTCAGCTGGATATCATGTTTGTATCTTGATAAGTTAATGATTTCTTGGAACAATGATTGATGACGAAGATAAGAAGGGACTATGACATTTACGGTTTCAAAGATAAAGAACTCTTAACCTAACTTTTCAAGCAAAGAGACTTGGTTTTGAACGGCTACAAGTTGGACCACTAAAAGAACTAAATAGTATTATAGTCTTGATAAGTTACATGAAGCTGTTACAAATAAAATATTAAAAATTTCTTACCAACAATTATAGTTTTAGCAAAAGCATATAATTTTTTTTATAAGATATTAATCTCTTTTTGTTTATGAAATGTACTATGCATTGGTATACTTTTTATAGCTTTTTAAAATATTGTATTAACTCACCCAAGCTTGGCTCGAGATCCTGAGTTATGATATCTCATAACTGAGGTGAGAAAAAGTAATGGTAGCTTCTTTTCACGGCACATCATTGCATTGTGTTTATTATGTAGGAGTTAATAAAACTAATGCTAAACATATTAATGCGCTAAAGATCTCTAAATATTATTTTGAACGGGGTCCTAATCTCACCATTAATTAATGTAAACACAGTAAACATGTAAATGGTAAGCCTTACGCAATTCGAAAACCAATTCGAAACATCCAAAATTTTCTAACCATTATAAAAACCTATTATGACTTTATTTCTATATTATATATTGAAAAAGCTCTCTAATATGAAATAGTGACTTGTAAAGTAAATATTACTTAAGAGATTTAATAAGAAAAAATAGGTACTATTTCAGCTCATACTTAAGTTTTATAACCTTGTGGTATATGGGCTATAGATAACATAAAGAAAAAAAAAAACCACATATGAGATTTTAGTAATTATTGATATAATAGGAATTATATCAAAACCTTATATATAACGGTTTAAAAATAAATCTAGCAAGGTTTTCTTTTACACCGTACTTTGACATAAAAAAGCAATAGCAGAATTTTGTTTATCTTCTAGCCAAGCAATAAGCTATGAAGCGTAGATAAGCACACGGGGGGAGATCGGTATGCTCTTATAAATTTAACATTATTAATTTACAAAGATTCTACACAATATAGTAGATAAAGTATGAGCTGAATTAAATAAATTTTGTTTGGAAGAAAATTTAAACCAATGTATTTCCTATTGTGTCCTTATTTTACCACTAATTCAATTTTAAGCATTTTAAAGTTGTACATCAGTAGTATATTAAGACTTTATCTTAATTATATTTGTTAAAAACACTCTATAAATTGAAAAGGAACTCTCTCTCTCTCTCTCTCTCTCTCTATCTCTCTCAGTGTTTTTAACAAATATAATTAAGATAAAGTCTTAATTATATTTGTTAAAATTACCCTCTATCTTTCTCAAATTAATGTTCAAGTTTGCTTGAATTATTTATTTGAAAAGTTTGTCTAGCTTTTATTTTATTTCTCAACGGTGGTGTTGATGCTTGTGGTGCGCACCACTGGCGTGATGCCTGTGGTGCGCACCAAAACGACACTGTTTCGCATAAAAATTAGAAATCTGTCCCCGTCTAACCAGTTTCTCTACTGTTCGTCTTCTACTCTTAATTCTGGCATCCATCTTCTTCTTCAGTTTCCATCCATGGACCTCACCAGCCATTACCACTTCATTGATTGCTATTACATATCTTTCCATTTAATCTCGTAATCTCTCTCCCCCAATCCCTTCAAATTAAAATCCCCATAACAGGTCACTCAAAACACTTGTTCAACTGCCTCAATCCGGTGACAGCAAATCAAAGTTTGATTATGTGGGTAAATCTAACATGAAAATACCTATCTTGGGTTCATTTGATGTTGCTAAGGAAAGGAAGATGAAGAACTTTAGATGTGCTGTAATCACCTGTTTGACATTTTACCACTTAGATGATAGATATAGGAATTGTTGGTTGCTGTGATGGCTCAGAGTTGTGTTAGTGACGGTGAGCGGCAAGAAGGGGCAGAAAGGTGCTTCTGTCTAGAGAGAGGTGGGAACAGAGAGAGAAGGCGGCACGAAGACGAGAGAAGCGAGATATATGGAAACAAATTTTCATTTTTAGTTGAAACAGTGTCGTTTTGGTGCGCACCACAGGAATCACGCCTGTGGTGACACACAGATCTGATTTCCCTATATATATATATAGATACACACACACACACATTGAGTTCTCATACGTTAGTATATTGATTCGGAATAATTTTTAAATTATATAAGACTTAGTAATATGTAACACTCTAAATCTTGATATTGCATAGCCAGTCAATTTATTTTTAAGCGACGACTTTCATACGCAAGATTTAGCGTTGATTTTCACGAGTGAAATTTTATCGGCAACCTTTAGAGACAAATTTTAGTAAAACATAAGTTATTTTAACAATGACAATTATAAGTGACATTGAGTACATAAGTTATTTTAACGATGACAATTATAAGTGACATTGAGTGAGGAACTTAGTGACAATTAGTGTAAACAATAATTTTTGAAAATTTTTAGTGACGAATTTTTTTTTCTTAGTATCGATGCATTTATTAGCGACGATTAGTGAAGCGGATTATGTAATAACCCGTTGAATTTTTCCTAGCAAATTAAATTATCGTAAATAGTTACTTTGGGCCTTTTCGTAATAAAAGAAAATTTTGTATTTTAGTTTAATCACTGGTCCTTTGCACCTAATCTACAGTAACTATTGCCTTTCGAATTCTATTCATTATGTTATAATTAAGAATCGACAATCATAATGAATAAAAAGTAAATTAGCATTTTGGATAGATTTTAAATCCATATTAACTGTCTTTTTTTTTAGGTAGGGGTACACTAAAAAGGCAAAGTACTTGGGATTCTTGGCAACTACAATGAGGTTCGAATCCTATATGTTTGTGATTGCATTAGTTGTGTCTTTCTCCGGTTGTACCAATTTTCTTACTAAATTTTCA